>JAPFSE010000693.1:0-15634 GCA_030777785.1 Beauveria caledonica | reverse complement strand
TTAAATAGTACTACCTACTAGTATAGTAGTACCTCTATAAGTCCTATATTTATGTAAATATATTAATTATTATTGCCTATGGGTCTTAGTAATTTATACTATAGGACCCCCTAACCTAACTATGACTCAGTCCTTAGCTTACCTTATTAAATAGTACTACCTACTAGTATAGTAGTACCTCTATTAGTCCTATATTTATGTAAATACATTAATTATTATTGCCTACGGGTCTTGGTAATTTATAGCCATAGGACCCCCTGACCTAACTATGACTTAGTCCTTAGCTTACCTTACTATTACCATTTTTAAAACGAAAATTTTATCTTATTACTAGGAGTGTGTATCCCCTCTGGTCTATTTCATATATATCCGAGTAACTTTCACCCCTGTTATTGCTAGTGTAAGCGTTTTCTCAGGCACTCCTAAAAGCAGGAGTGGCGCTAAGGCTACTACTCGTGCCCGCCCCCACTTTGGCCGCGAGTAAGCTAGGCAAGCTAGCACCGTCGTACTAGTATAGCTGGTCGATAGTATAGTTTACTAGGGCCTCAATTTTCTTATAGAGGCGAAATATCGTAAGTAATGCTATGCTTACCTATACTCATGAATCGCTTGCTGAGAAGCTGATAAGGGCTTATCGCGCCTTACTTGAGGAACTTGAGGATCCTGTTGCCACAGTTGACTTGGCGCCTATACCTACTAACCACTGTCCCGTCCGCTGGCTTCCTCCGCCGACTAATACTTTTCCTCCCACGAGCGCAGAATAAATACACAAGTTTGCAAAGGACTGAAGATAGGTTATCGCTTCCACCAAATTTACACTCAGCAGCCGATAGGCTCATTAATACGCAGGTGGGAGGAGATATTGGGAAAACGTGGAAGCCAGCACTGGTGGCATTCTAGGCGGCATCCCAACTTTCCAAACGTACACCCATATTTCGCGGATTGATATCCTAGGCTCCCGCTTATAATACGGCAGAGAAGTATTGTTTATATGTGATTTTTGGCTTACGCAGTAAGTGCAGTCGCCAGCCCGACATGTCTTTCCAGATTTCCTTCAAAATAGTGTCGCTCGAATATGCCGAGACAGACATCGCGATCTCAGCAGAGCAGACCCTTATGCTATAGCGCTCGTGGCATCTACTCCTAGCGGCGATGATTGGTATTTCTGGTTTCTTTTCTGCTATTATCCTAGCATAAGCTACTTTCATCCAGTCTTTTTTTTGTCCCCGATAGAAACTGAAGTTCGCAGTATCCTATCTCTGTTCTCCATCAGTGTAACAGCTGCTGCTCCAGGACCAAACACCATGACCAACCACAGAACTCTGCTGGTGGCAATAGATAGACGGCGAGTTCCATATTTAGATCGTTGCAGCACCGCGGACGTATTTTTGTTCCACACCCAGACACCTAGTGCCAACGTAGAAATGATCTCATTCGCGGTCATAAAGACGGACACCCCGAACAGGATTGTCCCTGCCTTGGATATACAGCTTCGCCAAATAGACGTCACCGGCCACAGCGCACCGATTGATAGGTAGTTGAGAAGATGCACGCTAAGTAACGAAGGCGCGACATAAGTCACAAGTATGGCCGACGAAAGAAGCATGTGAGGACCAGCGGCGGTCCAGAAGGCGACGAAATATATCCAATCCACCAGCACGTCATGCGTCGCAACATCGTTGCTGGACCGGTCGCTGCTACGACTAACAGACCGTGTAGTCTCTGTTATCCAGCGAAGCGAGGCGTGCACAGTAGCCAAGAGAAATGGGTGAAAGAGGCGAATCAGTATCCACGTCTGCTGAGAGAATAGAGCATTCGCTGCACTTGGTGGGCAGGCGAGCATGAGCAAGGAAGGTATCGCAGTCGTCAATATGAAAGACAATGACAACTGCTTAATGTCCGTCACTGACTCTGGCGAAGTCGCACGTCCTGGCACCGATGAATCGCCGTGGCTATTGGGCACCGAATGCAGCGCAAGGTTAGCAGCACACCACGCCGGAAGACCAATAGCGACCGAGGCAAATTCCATGACGAGGCCCCATGCCACGTATGAATACCTCGCTTGCCAAGACGGTCTTTTGCGAACAGACATTCTCTCATGGCTGTCAAGCAGAATCAACATCCACGATGCCATCCAGAGCCCGAAGAAGTGGGATCCTTGAAAGAAGAGGCTCGTATTTCGCACATCTAGAATGGCCGAAAAAACTGTGATCATAATGGAAAAGTCGAGATCCAAAGGCCAAAGCCGCGTCCATGTGGTTCTCAGTGGTGTGTCGGTGCCAGGCAGTATTGGTCTGGGGGAGGTGATATTGTCGAGCATCATTTTGGCCGTGCCATTTTGCAACAAGACAGCATGTGTGGCAAAAAAAGCCACAACGGAAAGGATGACCAATGTCAGGGGTGCTTTAGTCCAGGTCGTGTTCATTTTGCTCACTGCGAGCTGATGATAGTTGGAAAGTATGCGCGACGTTGCCGTTCTACTATTCCCGCCAAATGATGTTTTTGTAAAACTCCGGGTCGGCGATGAGAAAGGGATGTCTAACATATATTACCCCGCCAAACCGAGTTGAAGCGGCGCGCGTGCTTGCAGTCCGAAGATTGTTGACGCAACTAAACCGATTGGGCGTTGCCGAGGGCTATACAGGCCGTAGAGTGGGTCGATATTAGACTTCCGATTACCACCCCCGCTGTCAGAGCACACTTGTCCGCCAAACAATGGTCTCGGGATTGTTGACGTAACTACGAATTAAATGATTAGAAGTTACCGAGGGTGGGTCGATATTAGACTTCTGATTAACACCCACGCTGTCGGAGTATACTTGTCTGCCGAAAGATGGTCTACAGATTGTTGACGTGACTAATAATTTAATGATTATTTCTTTTCTCTCATAGTAGGCCTCTGTCTCGTCTCTCGTTGGCTTCGGCCTTACTTCTCTCTGATCGACTTCGGTGTTGTCTCTGGTTGGCTTCGGCCTCATTTCTTACTGGTTGCTTCCTTGCCCGGCTTCAGCCAAAAACCGCGGATGGCCTAGCCGAGCCAGCAGGCAACTTGTTGCCGGGGGTTTGGGAATGGTGAATTGTTTATTGCGACTCTGGTTGGTAATATTGTGCTAGGATAGGCAGAAACAGACTTCGAGGAATTGATTGGCTACAAGCCCCGTATTTCATAACTAGAGAAGTGTGATATATACATATATGCTGGGCTTTTACCGCGCTTAGACGGAAGCCCTAAGTTTCACCCTTTAGTTGGCGACTTTCCCAGTTTCGCTTCCGTTGAATGGAATCAGATTGTGAGAGTTACCGCTAGCGGCAACATTGTGTTTGGTCTTTCCCGACGATCTGACAAGACTAAGGTTAGCAATGTCTAGGTTGATAGAGAACACCAGTTTGCGACCAGGACTGACACTGATGCTCGACATCATGGTGCTATCTGGGAGAAAGAATCCGAGCCAGAAGCGCTGTCGTGGTCTCTGCAGGCACTGTCCTGTGTGGCCACATTGACCGACACTCGATGCGATCATCACCTACATTCCCGCTGGTAAAAACTCAATCTATTACAGAAATAATCACATCTGCTGTCACCACTGACTTTTCTATGCAGTCACGTAGCTGTTCACGTCTCGGGTTGCGCAGCTCCCGCATGTGCAAGCTGCCTTTGTTCCCTCGCGGGGGACACAGTGTGCCGGTACCGCTCGGCGCCTAGAAAGATCACAGCATAACACAAATTTCCCATCAGGCTTGACCACGACCCTAACTTGTCTTTTGACGACGACTGATAAAGTGGCGCAGCGCAAATCTTTAATTTGAGAGACAGTGACCTTGCTTCCGATCGTGCCCCGTCCGTCTCAGCGCCTGAAAGACGCTTGTTCCATCTGGCAGTGGACTGACCCGGCTTGTACATGGTGCATGTTCTACAATAGTGTTCGGAATTGTAATATGGAGAGTGAAACTCGGAGCATCTGCTCGGAAGTGGCTGAAATGGCGGGAAGCCGAGTACAAATAACGGCATGTTCTATGCTTGCATGCGTGGCGCGCGCCAATAGGGGAACCGAGGATTGACGTTAAAGCCTCGCTGTTCTGACGAGTAATTATTTTGGAAAACGGTAAATAGATACCCGGACTTTAGCAACTTCGGTACATTCAGTCGACAGTCGCCAGGTTCAATGTATGCGTGGCTTCTCCCACTAGGTTGAAAGGACGCCTTCACAAGCAGGCTGATTGACCGGGACACGTAAAAGTAGGTGGCCAGTAGGGCGCCCGGGAACAGTGGGCTTAGGAGAGTAAAGGCATATAATTTGAGCCGCTAGATTATAATAAATAGTTTACTCGAGTGTTGTCGCTGTACACCTTTCTGCAGCCTGTGCTCCATGGCCACAGTCTCGGCAGTCAGTCGCCTCACTCATTACTGTTTCTATACCGACACGGCTAAATTGCTACAGATACATATGAATAAGATGAAAGAGACTCAAAATGCCAAGAAAACCAGTACGGAGTATTTTGGTAGTACTGTCTCGAGTATACTTGACGGCTTACGTCACGCAGAAAAGGCAGTGATCGAGTGCACCCGACCGGGGGTAAGTGTTTGCAGTACGGGCACACGATTGAACAAAGAAGCAAAAATCCAAAAAAAAAAAAAAAATTATTCAGCTCGTATAGGGAATCATCCATTGCAGATGCAATCATTTAGCTGTGCTCCCGGTCTACTTTGAACTCCGAGTGCGTCGACCCAGGTCAGTATCACAGCTTCATTTTCTGAAATCACTATACATTGTCTTATTGTGATACAAAATGAAATAAGCTTGATTGAACTGAGGGTAGAATAATATTCTCTCATTTTCGCAGCATGCTGTAGCGAATACGCGCATAGGCAGATCCCTCCAGAGGCCTACGAACAGTGACCGTGACACCGAGGGCCCTTGGTAGATGAGCTGGTTCGCTCCTTTGGCTGTCATTAGTCACCTGATGGGATAATTAATAGTAACTCCAGTAAATCGAATACTTGGATCGATGGCAATCATGCCGAGGCTTGGTTCACCGAGCTGCTCCCGTGGATCGGCGAGCGTGTCCAACGACGAAATGGCAATAGAATGGAACCGGAGGCACCGAATCGACGGATGGCGGAGCAGAACAGACCACTAAACACGGAGATGTTTTAATTCCGTCTGAACACTGAAACCATATCCGCGTTACGCCTCCTCGGCTCCGGCGTACAAAAGTAAGCACCGGCAGCAACCAGCGCGTAATTGCTTTGTATAAATACCCTTGATTATCCCTCTATGATATTCCGATCCTCATATTATGACTTCACTTCATTACTTGACGTCTTTTCTGGCTCCTATTATTGTTACTTAAACTCCCCCACAGTTCAACATGAGTGACGCGGGCCGACTACACGGCTTCGACGAGGCCAGGGACATGGGCATAAGCCCCCTACTCAACTGCGACCAGAACCTACCCGAAAATATCCAAGAAGTGCTCTTCTACATTGTCATCCGCTACAATGACCAGTTCTTTCCCCTGGCCGTCGCGGCCCAGATGCCGCCCACCAGCGCCTTATGGCAAATCCTCCTAAAGGGCTTTGTCGTCGAGTCCGCGCGCAGAATGTACGCCTACCTCTCCGACGAACGCAATCACCCTATGCTCGCCGAGGAGGTCCGGAATGCGCGCCAATTCTACTACTACCAGGGCTCCGAGACACTTTTTGGCCCCGAGGAGCCGCCCGGCGTGTCCAGCGCCGAGGAGCGGGCCATCTGGCTCGACAACCACGCGTTCCCGCACGCCGCGCGCGCGCTCATTGACAACCTCGACGGCGGATTTTGGACGCCGGTTGGGCTGCACACGACGATGGGCCGGTTGGACCCTCGGTACAAAGCGGTGATGTTTGACGTGACGGACCTCGACAACGTGGCTTGCGGCGTCGTCGACACAAAGATGGTCAAGAAGATCAACGAGTTTACAGGAATAGAGGAGGAGGGGATTGATAGGGCCGTCGAGACGATTCAAGGGTGGGAGGCGATGCAGACGGGCTTTGAGCTCGCGCAGGGCAAAAGGGATGATTCGGCGGCGCATCGCATGGCGAATTTTCCGGATATTCCCTTGGTCGATGACGCGATCCGGCACAGTAAGTAGATACCCTGTTTTTCTTTTTCTGTACCACTTGCAGTATCATTTGGACTTTTGTGTCTTTTTGGGTGTATGGCTAACAAGTTGCAGTGCTCTGGAATGAGACGTACTTCCCGAGCTGTTCAGTTAGCGAAGCGAAGAGCGAAGATTCCGAGGCTGAAAGTGAGGAGGCCTAGAAACCTAAAGAGTGCCTGAAGAATTTTGGTGTTGCATTCAGGCCGTTGGGTAACTGTCTATCGATTAATGTTGCGACAGCCATCCGGTATAGCCGCCTGTCACAGGTTACACCCGTTTGTCAACCCGGATACTGTGTACACTGCAGCACAAAATATGGATGGATTCAGATAATTTGGGTTCAGTATGAATTCCATGAGGTTATTACTTTTCGCTTATGGCACGCCACCCATTCTAGAAACCGTTGTGCTTTGACGCAAAACTTTTAGTCGACCCTTGTCAGCAAAAGCTGCCAACTTGAATCCTGCTGCGGTCGGGGATTTGCAAGCAGGTCAAATTACATACATGTTACTACATGACCAACTTCTCAGACTTTTCCAAAGAATTACAGAAACTCAATCTGTCCAAAAAAAAAAAATAGTTTGCTGGTGTTAATGCCGTGTGTTCAATACAAACCCAAATGCTGCAGCCGAGGGTCAGTTCATGCAGCGAATGACATTGGCCGCTGGAACCTGCCTTCGTCGCTATCTTGGGGGCTCCGGCTAGAGAAACACTTCTTCACACAATCTACAAAGAAGTGCCACAATTGGCAAATCTTGTCCCAGAGCGAGGAAAATTTCCCCTTGAGCCAGTCAAAAAGGGTTTCCCATGACACATAGTAAACCGCGGCTGCAACCCCTACACCAAGAGCAACAGCAGATCCTGCCGATGTTGCGACAGTGACTACCCGGACACCAGCCATGCCCAATTCCAAAGAATGAAGACCAAAGGCATACTTCAGGTAAACACCGCCGGCTGTTGCCTTGAAGCCTAATGCAAACTTGAAGGCGCCCACAGCAAGGCCCATGATTGCTGCAACATGTTTTTGAACTTCGCTCCAATTCCCTTCTTTCTGGTTATGAAAAGCCTGGAAATGGTCCCGAAGCTCTTCTTGCTCGGTTTCAGTGAAGTTTGCTCGGCACTGCGACCAGTTGGGCAAATTGGCGAAATCGTTGAGCGCAATCCGCACACCCCTAGAGTGACCAACGACGAGTTCATGGTGCTTATGTTTGTGTGCCTGCCACTTATCGAGTCGAGTTCCGTGGTACGTGGACGCGCCATCGATCAGCAGATGGCCACCACATCTTCTTGGGACGCAGCGCAGAACTTTGAGCTGACGAAAGTGCGATGGTACCGTAAAGATTATCTCAGTAATTACTCCACTGAACAGCAGCTTGACATTATGGATCTTCCCGGACAGCTTCGCCGAGTCGATCGAGTCCTGCAGCTCTTCGGGTGTGGTGAAGATCATTGGTGGTGCTGCAGATTATTAGCACGCCGTTTTACGGTGCAAAGTCTCTGGTAGGGGCTTACCGCCCTTTTCAGTGCATGACTGTTTGATTTCCTCAAGAACCTGTCGTGGTACGATGCAGATTGTCAGGCTCTGTTTGTCTCTCTCGCCCCGGCAGACGTTAATGACGGCGTCGTTCTGAGCCTTGACCAATTGGCGGCCGGTGGGAGCAACTGGCAGGCCAGCGCTAGATGGGGTGGAAGATGGCATTGTGTGTATGTATATATATGTGTATGTGTGTGCTGAACGAAGATTGACTTTGATGGACAGAGGTAAGGAGACGAGCAAGTTCGAGACTACTTCCGCAACTCGATTTAATTCAGGACAGCAGGTTACAGTGAAGTGTCAGGTAGCTGTTCCTTTGGACCATAACAGAAAAGCTTCAAGGAAAACATGGAATCTGGCCATACGAGAGTTTTCCATCATTTTTATACCTTTTCAGTGTATCACAGTTCATCACACCGGCTATTTTTCTTCTCCAGCTTGGCTGTCATGCATGGGAAGTTCGCCAGCCAATTACTTGAAGGCTGTTGCCATCAACACGTGGCCATCATGGACTGGAATCTTGGCTGCCAATTACATTGGCTCACTGAGTCTCAGCTCATGCACGACACTCGCAGCCGTCACTTTTTGGCACTCTGCAGACCGGGTGCAGCCTGCTGAGGGCGGGGTAAAGACCTGTCGTCGCGCACTGTGTAGCATGTGTCATTGAGCTATTTAAGTACCGTACAGTAACAATATCCATGAGATTGCCATGGTTGGTTTCATCTTGTATCTATGGCCTGTGGGCACCGTGTCATCAAGAGGTGTTCCCGTCCCATCTGGAACTCCCCTGGCTGTGACAGAGGAGTCAGTCTGTAAAGTCTCAGAGAATCCTATCAATTACGAAACGGTTGCACTGGCACGACGTCGTACAGAGGCGCCGCCATCTTGAAGCCGTGAATGCTGGAACAAGTGATGCTGCAGTGCCAGTACTTGTTAGTACCGGAAGTAGCTCGACACCATGGTGCTGCAGGGATCTGGGTGGTTTTGGCGAATTCCTGCTCTGAGAACGAATGAAATGACGCAGAAGTGAGAGGTGGGTCGAGCCTGCATTAGCGCGGGACATAAACCCTATCTAAGCTGCCGTAGCAGAGGACGGTAACAACAGCGGAATCATCCTTGTTCTACACAGAGATGTAATTGGTATCTTTTGCCATACGAAACTGACTATTCCATCAAAAAGCTTTAAAATTGCGTGAAATGATGTACGCCGAGCAGGCTCTCTCGTCCGCTGCCGAGGCTTCCTCCTGGGCAGGAGGGGGTCGCGATGGTGGTCGACTAAAAGCAGCAGTCTTTTTTCGTAGTCGGAGCGAACGACAGACTTTGTGTACTGCTGGAAGGATTGCACCACCACACTGCCTTTATCGCCTTTCAAGTAGCTGGTGATTTTGATCATAAACAAGCCAGCGTTTGAATCTAAACTGTCGACTGACTATTTTCGGAGTTAGTGAGGGGTTAAGAACCGCCAACACTATTGATCCTTTAGATTCGGCCGATTAATGGATGAAGGACCTCTTTGTCGACCGTGCTGACCTTGTATCTGGGCTCGCAAAACGCCACCCGGTCAAAACAAGACCATTACGCCGAGATGGCTATCGCCGACCTGACGCGCCCCCAAAGTCCGCTACGGGACCCTTCCCGTACTGTCTATTGGCTTCCTTCGGCCACAAAGGCGTGTCTGTGTCAGGACGCTAACTCCGCAAACGCCGATGTAAGTAGCACCTGAACTCCATCTACGTGATACTCAATCAGCCTCCGAGAGAGATGAGGTGGTATATGATTCTACTGCGCAATGTTCGTCTTAAAATTCAGAGATACGTTCATAGGCTTCCGACAAGTGCCGAGAATAGCTGGCATAATTATCAATACCACGCACCGCCAACTTATCTCATTCCCCTACATCCATACGCTTGCTTCAATTGCCAACACCCATCGTCCCTCTTCTTACAACAACCAAAATATGACCACAGTAAGAGCTCTAGTGTAAAACACGCCCTATAAATCCATATCCATCCAGGATGTACCTATTCCGGAGCTAGGGCCCAAGGAGATCCTTGTTCGTGTGCGCGCTGTCGCGCTAAACCACGTCGATTACATAAATGCCTATAAACCTATTGCCACCCAAGAGCAGCGCGTGCTAGGGTCCGACTTCGCAGGGGAGGTAACCCAGGTCGGAGAGGATCTACTTGGCCTCGACGACCCTCGGGTCAAGGTTGGAGCGCGTGTGTCGGGATTTCTGCAGGGCGGTAAGTCTGGAGGAAAGCTCGTCAATTGCCACACCGATGTAGGAATCTAGCTGACGTCATAACCCATTTTCTTGCAGCCAACTCCATTAACGAGCGCCCTGGTGCATTCACGCAATACCTCGCCGTTGACTACGACCTCACTTGGAACATCCCTAGCAGCGTCTCCTTCGAGGAAGCCGCCAGCGTTAGCCTAACCGGCGTCACTGCTGCTCAGGGTGTCTTCGAGCGTTTGCAACTACCCAGTCCATTCTCTGAGACACGAGGTTTTGACCAGCAAAGTACTGATAAACATGAACCTGTGAACATATTCATATACGGCGCATCGTCCTCTGTGGGCCTCTACGCCGCGCAACTTGTCAGACTTTCCGAGAGGGTGTCTGGCAAGAAGATTCGCCTTATTGGTGCAGCAGTCGCCTCGAAGCACGCGCTTTTGTACAGCGCGCCATACTCGTATGATGTCCTAGTCGATTATCACGACCCGCAATGGCCAGAGGCAGTTCGCGAGGTAGCCGGAGGCCTGGGAGTTCAGTATGCCATAGACGCCATCTCACAGTGCTCGACAGTGGAGCAAACCGACAGCGTCATTAGGCCCGGCGGCAAGTTTGCCATTTTCCGGGCTCCAGCCGCTGGCAACTTCGACATCACTAAGCTCAAAACGAAGCCTATCTTTGGCGCAGTCTGGGAAGCTCTCGGCGTCCAAGTCCAATACCATGGTGAGTGTAACCTCAGAGGTGTGATGGCTTATTTTCACTCCTGACAGCAGGCATTTCCTAGGTGTAACCATACCTGCTAATCCCAAGGCACGGGCCTTCGCTGCTGCGTTTTACCGGTACATAGGGTCAGGAGCTGGGGTACAGCAGATCAAGCTTCATCCCAACCCTACTCGTGTCCTGCCTGGGGGGCTTGAGAATATTCCTTCCGAGGGATTTGGGTTGCTCAGCGGGAGTCTCAAGTCAGCGCCACAGGAACAGGGCTCGGTAGGGCAACTCAAGCGAATCAGTGGAGAGAAGATTGTCTATGTCGTTTCTTAATCGATTAATTAAGGCTAGGTGGGAATTGGTTGGGATGAGACTCAATGACAAACTTTACATCAATTTAGAACTATAGGAGATCCCAGGTGCTGTGACGGGCATACGGGTATATTGCAACCAGCTCGTCATGGTGAAAAATTACGGTGGCCGGCTAAACACGACTTATCGCCATGTAACTTCACGTAATGAAGCACCAATACATGACAGGAAACAAATTTCTAAATTAACTTCATCGCCAAAGTATAAGCAAACTTTTGTTATCAGCAAGTCTAAGCTCAATGATCGATTTAGGCGTACGACACGCATTAAAGCTGAAACCCGTCTAAGCTTTCGCATAATCCTCTAGGATGGACTCGGCAATGCGCAAAGCCATACCGTAAAAGATCGTCATGACATGAGAAGACACCTGGGTAGGAGGGATAGAGCCGTCAATAACGCGAAGGCCCTGGGTGTCGTAAATCTTGGCAGTTGCATCAACAACACCACCAAGTTCTCTGGCCATCATGGAGCAGGTGCCCACAGCGTGCCAGTTGGCACGGAAGTTGTCCTTGACATATTCGGCCCACTGCCCCAAGGTTGCGTCCTCGGGCACCTCAGGGCCCGGGATCACCTCCCCGGCGAAATAGCTGGCCATTGCTCCGCTGTTCTGTAGCTTGCGAGCCAACCTGGTCGCGGCGGCCTGGCCGAGAACATCCAGCTCGTTAAAGAAGAACTTGGGGTCGTTTGCAAACTGCCAGCGATAGGGCTCGCTGCCGAGGATATGGGTAGAGCCGCGAGTAAAGGGAAGAAGATCCCACACGTCAAAGCTCACATGCCCCGAGGTGTCCATGAAGAGCTCGGCATAGGCCACGCCCTCATGAAGCAGCCAGTCGCGGTAATTTTTGTATTGGATCCTGAGTGCCGTGACGTTGTGGAAGCCGCCACGCGCGACAGTCTCCTCGGCCCATTGGTCCATCTTGGTCTCGATCAGCTCCGTGGCATACGCAGCGTCTTCTCCAAAAGTCTCGGTGAAGTTGGCAAAGTAGACAGCCTGCCCCTGCCCAGCACCAGCGGACGTGCTGCGTGCGCGGACAGTCGTGGTAGTCTGGTCTTGCATGTTGATGCCGACAGGCAACTCTAGAAGTTGGGTGACGTTGGCCTTGTCAAGGACAGACTTGAGGCCAATACCAGAGTACTCCAGAATCAAGGGCGAGATCGCAGAGCCGGCGGCCAGCAAAACCTCATGCTTAGAGTAGGCATTAAAGTTAACAGCCTTGTTGGTGCCAAAGTTGACTCCAATCGCCTTCAGTCCGGGGGCTTGTTGATCAAAGAGAACCTTTCCCACAGCCTGTCCGGTTAAGACCTTGAGGTTCTTGCGACGGTAGTTGGGAAGGAGCCATTCGCGGCCTGCATCCGCGCGCACTTGATCCTCAAGAAGGCTATTGGGGATCATGGACACGCCACGGGGGTAGCCACAGTTGAAGTCCAACTGGGTCGGAACGCCGAGGGCAGAAGTGGTGTTCATGAGTGCCTTCATCAGCGGAGACCAAGGTTGGCCGTTGTCACGGGCCCCGGAGTGGACGGTGCCGTTGAATCCGTGGCAAGCCGGGTCAAAGTAATGGCCGGCGGCAACCTGGACTGCAGTCGGGGCACGGGCACGCTCAGCCCGATTCATGTAGGGAAATATCTTGTCCCAGGTCCAGCCCTCATTGCCAAAGACCTTTTCCCACGAATCGATCTGGACCTTGTCAGGACGGGTCCATGAGTTACCGTTGATTAGCGTAGAGCCACCGAGACCTTTTCCAGACTTGATGTTGTCGGTACGGTTATTGATGAGGGGCACGGTGAGGTAGTTGTGGTCAACAGTGGTGCCAAAGGCTTCGCCGTACCTATTCGGGTTCTCGATTACGGGCCCGCCGTTAGACTCGTAAAATCCCTTCTCAATGACCAGAACCTCAATGTTGGGGTTCTCTGTCAGCTTGGCGGCCACTGTCAGACCGGTCAAGCCACCACCCGCGATAATGTAATCGAATCTCTTGTCCGCGACATCTTTCGGGTCAATGAGTAGACTGGCTTGAACATCGACCTGCTCGGATACCAGGTAGGCGCCGGTAGTGGCCAGAAGCCAACTACAGTAGCTAACAAATCTCATCGCTGTAGCAGTCTCAGAGGAAGCGTCGGGAGGCTGGAGAGCAGTAGAGAGAAGGAAATCCAATGATTGAAGCGTGACTAAAATATTGTCGTTTCCGAATTTACAAAAGCGAGAAAGACAACTCTGAGCATGGTTCACAGTAACCGACTTTATAGCCCAACAGTAGTGCCGACGAGAAGGTACGGTCGTGCCTATATACATAGCATCTCGATTCTGATTGGACGATAAGGTCACAGGACGGAGGTCGAGTGGATATGCAGCAAGATACAAATCCCGTAAAAGAGCTGGGTATTGGTTCCACCTAAAATAGTGAAATAAGAACTCGATGAGGATATATCCTTCTTTCGTACGTTGAGGTAATTTCTGGCTCTTTCGGCTAGTCGAGGCAGAAGGATCTTGAGAGACACTTCAAAGATGTGGAAAGTGTTTTTTTTTTTAAGATTTGAACAAGCCTAGTGAAAGTCCTATAGTGCCTTATAGGGTTATTTACTGAAAGGAATCAAAGTGGCGGTAAACGCTGTAACGTCATGTATTCGCCGTCTTCCTTGGCCGACTTGTTGGTCCCCACAGCATGGATCTCACTAGGTCTACCTGACTATTCGCTCACCTGTGATGCCTCAAAAGGGTTCTTGTAGTGTCCCTATGAAGGGCCGATTGGCATCGCTTAAGGAACTAACACTCTACGGCAACAAAATCAATGACAACAACAGAGCCTAGAATTGGTTGTTCAGAGCGCAGGATGCCTTGCAGGAAATCAGAGGTGGTGGCAGCGATGCCGACCAAAACAGGAGAGCAGAATATCAGCTGCGCTACCAAAGCTTCCAGTGTAATGAACAACTAGTAAACAGAACATCACATGATCATTACGCGTACAAAAACTAGAAAAGATGATTAATGTCAGAACAACGCAGTAGGAAATTGCAGTTTCTCTTAAAGATGTGTGTAGTGTATGAATTTGCGCTATTGCGGCTGGTTCGGACCGGAGCGAGAGCTGCGAAATGCAACAAACCCAATAAAGCGTCATCTTACAAACTAACTGTTGTACTCTAGGTGGATTTGTCATTGTTCTCTGAGCCAGAGGTTGAACCAATGGCTCGGCGAGACGAAAGAAACGGTTCGCCGCAAAACACCGGTAACCTATAAAAAGCTACCATCGACACACTAGCTAGCGACCCAAACCTAAAATGCGCCAAGTATCGACGATGAGGGCTGTTCAGTGCTTTAAAAAATGATTCAGTCTTTACGTTTTCGGATTAATGTGGTAATGTTGTAAATACTTAATTACATACTTATCTGACGACTGACAGCAAGGTATGTCACGTTTTATGGCGCAAGCTAATGCTGATCTTGGCAGCCGTGCTAAAGTGGATAGCCCATAATTATAAGTTTTAATGCAGAGCACATATACGATAGAATAGCCTAATTTTATCTCTAACCACAAGATCGTGCTTGTCTTTGCCACAAGTCGAGGCGAGGTGCGAAAACCGAAGTCCGAAAGGCGAGGTGCGAAAGCGTACCACGCAGTTATATAGGGTTAATCTAACCAGTGTGATGATTCCCTGCGGGATAAAGTCTCAGTTGCTTTGCTTTACTTCTGCCGCAAAGCTGTACATTCAGCAGTCGTCGGCAGTCCCCCGTTTTCTGCATAACGAGCTGGTCCCGTACGCGCGGCCCTGCATGGCAGGCCCAACGGTGCCGGATTTCAGACGTACCCAATCGTGGTAGAGGCAAACACGAGAAATTCCCGTCCTTTGCCGTTTTGGCTTAGAGTTGCAGAACATACCCTGGAAGGTGTAGAACACAGAAACAGGTGATTGCAAGCCTGAAGTAAGAGCGGGGAACCAGCCTGCATTCGACTACATCAAGATCATGTTTGTCGGTGTGCCTAAAAGAATATCATTGTACTCATAGGTGCCTTTACAGAGCGTGTTATTAACTCCACCGAGCCGTAGTCCCTTCCTTTACGTCTTTTCGCGCTGACGATCTTTGTGTGAGATCTGCGCACATGCGCAACATCAAGGAGTCTAACGGGCCAAGCCGCTTGAACGGCGGCTCCTGTGGGAGTGCATATGAGCCACTGGAGCGGCTGGAGCCACTGGAGTCACCGGAGCGGCCGGAGTGACTAGGGTTAACGACGTGGGCCTGGCCGCAGCTGGAGTAGCTGGTCGGCGTGAGGTGCTTAGCGTGGTCTTCTTAGGCTGGCGTAGTTGTCCGGCGCGGCCGGTGTCTCCGCCACTAGTCTTACTACTTTCGCCACTAGTCTTATGTTTCCTCGTGGTTATAGCTAGTGGTCTTATCGACGTAGCAGTGCTTAGCTATGGCCTAGCTAGCTATAGCCTAGGCGGCTGCGGCATATATATAAGGCCGCCGAAGATGCTACCACGTACTATAGATAGCGTAGGCGTAGCCATAGCCACAGGAGCTAGCGTGGCCCTAGTAGGCATAGGTATAAACACTATAGAGGAGGTCGACATAACTAGCGTTATAAGCATAGGCATAGTAGGCGTAAGCATGGACGTAGTGGAGGAGGCTAATTATAACGATGGCTTAATCCTAA
>JAPFSE010000692.1:0-22300 GCA_030777785.1 Beauveria caledonica | reverse complement strand
TATTAAAGAAGTATATTAGTATTAGATAATATTGACTAGAAAGGGATACCTCTTACTACCAACCTGTATAATAATAAGATTCTGGAAAAGCCTACGAACACCGCGGGTCGGCCCGGGTACGCGGCCCGCGCTCACCAAGATAACGCCCACGCTCCGCACTTGTCAACCACCTATCCGGGTTGCTTGTCTCATCAAGGCACCGTAACGTTGGCCATTTGTAAAAAAAAAAAAATTGAACTTGTTCTTGTCGCTGCAAACTCCCATGACTAGAGGCGAGGCGAGACGCGTGTAGAGCGGCGAAACGAAACAACTCACCATGTTTGCAAAGGCCCTGCTGCTGAGCAGCATCGCCGGCTTGGCTGCCGCCCAGTTTCCCCCGCCTGTGACTGGCGTCAAGACGCTGAAATCCAAATTCCACGAAAACGTGACCATCTCCTACAAACAAGTATGCTTACAGCTTACCCTCTTCTAATTTCAACATGGCCGATTCTCATCATTGTACAGCCCGGCCTCTGTGAGACTACCCCTGGCGTCAAGTCGTATGCTGGGCATGTCCACCTCCCTGCCAGCGTCTTGGAAGACATCCACGGCGTCAGGCATGACTATGACACAAACACGTACGCCCCCTCGTAGCCTCTCGACCAAAGTCAAAGACTCACGCGTTGCAGCTTTTTCTGGTTCTTCGAGGCCCGCCATGACCCCGAGAACGCGCCCCTCGCCATCTGGCTCAACGGCGGTCCCGGCTCGTCGTCCATGATGGGTTTGCTGCAGGAAAACGGCCCTTGCCTCATCGACGACGACTCCGAGACCACCCGACACAACCCGTGGAGCTGGAACAACCACGTCAACATGCTCTACATTGACGAGCCCAACCAGGTCGGCTTCTCCTACGACACCCCCACCAACTTCACCATTGTGCTGGACCGCGAGGGCGACGAGGTCAGGACCGCGACCGACTTCTCCGAGGTCGACGTGCCGGGGCTCAACAGCACCACCCGCGTCGGCACGCTCTCCAGCGACGACAAGCTGCACACGGTCAACACGACCGCCGAGGCGGCCCACGCGCTCTGGCACTTTGCCCAGGCCTTTTTCTGGGAGTTTCCGCACTACAAGCCCAACGACGACCGCATCAGCCTCTGGGCCGAGAGCTACGGCGGCCACTACGGCCCGGGCTTCACGCGCTTCTTCCAGCAGCAGAATGAAAAGATTCTCAACGGCACCTTGGACGACAAGACGGCTCACTATATGCACCTGGATACGCTGGGTATCATCAACGGAGTCATCGATGCCACCCACCGCGAAGAGGCTGGCATCATCTTTCCGTTTAACAATGTACGTCTTCTCAGCATGCATCGGTTCGCAAAAAGTTGAACCACTAATAGCGTTTCTGCAGACGTACGGTATTCAGGCTTACACGCAAGAGTTCTATGATGAGCTCATCCACAACTTTACCAAGCCCGGCGGTTGCCGCGACCAGATCCTGCACTGCCAGGACGTCCTCGAGGACCGCGACCGCATCACCATTCAGGATGAGCGCGACGGCGGCTGGAAAGCCATCTGCGGCATCGACGAGGAGTGCACCTCGCCTAGTGAAAAGGCCTTCCGCACCGTCGACCACGGCCGCTTCGACATTACCCACCACAAGCAGGACCCGTTCCCGCCGCCGCACATTTACGGCTACCTGTCGCGCGGCGAGGTCCTCGAAGCGCTCGGCGTGCCCGTCAACTTCACCGCCACATCATCAGCCGTGTCCAGCAACTTTGACGACTCGGCCGACCATCTCAAGGGCGGTTTCATCGACGCCATCGGCTACCTCCTCGACACGGGCGTCAAGGTGCACCTCATGTACGGCGACCGCGACTTTGCCTGCAATTGGATCGGCGGCGAGATGTCGTCGCTGGCCGTGGCCCACGCGCAGGCGGCGGGCTTCGCGGCCGCCGGCTACGCGCCCATGGTCTCGGCCGACGGCGTCGGCGGCCTGACGCGGCAGCACGGCAACTTTTCGTTTACGCGCGTCTTCCAGGCCGGCCACATGATCCCCGCGTACCAGCCCGTGCACGCGTACGAGATCTTCATGCGCGCCACCTTTAACAAGGACATTGCGACGGGCAGGCGCGATGTGACGGACGAGCTCGCGACCGAGGGCCCCAGCAACACCTGGCATCATAGGACGAAGCGCTACCCGGCGCCGGAGCCTCGATGCTACGTGCTGGAGCCGGGCACCTGCACGGAGGAGCAGTGGGCCAAGGTGTATGCTGGCGCTCTGGTCAAGGATTATTATCTTGTCGAGGACGATGGTTTCGAGCCGATCGAGCTGTAATTGCAAAAGTTTCGTATAGTGCATAACGTGGAAAGTCGAATAGAAGCCACGCAGTGGTGCTGTGTTGTGTTCGTTGCCATGTGCCTTGGTACTCATTTTCGAAACATTCCATTGCATGCTGTGTTGTATTCCATCGCACGACGCTGTACGAGGCTGAGCACCATCTCAGCCGTCACACCTTTGTTTCTCTTGTCGTTGTGGGCTGCGTGTATGCGTTACTCGCTCCAAGCCGATGCGTTTGCCCAAAAGCCACAACATGGCCGACCTTGCGCGACACCACGCAGCTGGGTCACCTGTGAAGCAGAAAACAAAGTGATACAAGACTAGAATTTTGCATTGGTGCGAACGGGGGGCGGCATACGCGACTCGAGGCATTCGCAGCTCCTGCCTCGAAGCATGTTTGTCCTTTTGTGTTGCCACCTGGCGCGGTTCCGTTACGAGCTTGCGATTTGTGCAACGGCGACTAAAAAAATTCTATTTATCGCGTAGGTTTCCCGCATGACGCGATGAAAACAATCCTCTCCAATGCAAAGATTTCTCTGCCAAAAGTCCCAGTATGGATCACACGGCCATGGATGCGATTGTCAACGATGGCTCCGATCTGTCGGCGGACCAGATTGCTACGCTGGTGGCCATTGAGCGCACCGGCGCCAGCCTGTCCATGATTGCCATTGCGCTGATTGCGGCCTCGTACCTCGTCTATCCGAAACTGCGAACGACGCCCAACACGTTTCTTCTCTTCGCCTCCATTGCCAATGTGGGCGCTAGCATCGCATCGATGATTGGGTATGATGGACTGTTGCAGGGCGAAGAGTCGTCTTTGTGCCAGGGTCAAGCCTTTATATTCGAGTGGTAAGAGGCAAGTGGAAGCTATCGAGGTTCTATGCATCTAACATGGGTAGGTTCATGCAAGCCGATCCATGGTGGTCCTGCGCCATGGCATGCAACGTGTTCCTCGTCTTCTTCTGCAACGTCGATCCGGCAATGTTTACGCGCTACATCTGGGCTTACTGTGTGGTCTGTTTTGGAGGACCCTTGATTCCTGCAATTACCCTGATTTCGATCAAAGATCGATCTCGTGGACCAGTGTTTGGGGATGCAACCGTAAGTGTGCACACCGCGGGGGAGTGGAGGAGGGTGCTAACATGGACAGCTTTGGTGCTGGATCGGTCCAAACTGGAGCCTGGTACGACTCTACGCGTATTACATACCCATTTGGATCTGCATTTTCTTGTCCATTGTTATTTACATCGCCGTTGGGTATCACGTCTTTCAGCATCGGAACCGTCTGCGTGGGGCGACGCTCCAGAGCCTGGATAAGAGTGGACGCTTACCCTCTGTGCAGACGACCGATATCGATGACTCTGCCGAAGAAGTAAGCCGTGCCAATTGTTGGAGTGTTTCGGCCGCTGACTGTAACCAGTTCTGCCCTAATCGGACCGGGTGCTATGGAATAGCCGTGACCGAAGTACATGTTGAGACTGACCCTTCACCGTGCGACGACCAAGGCCATCTAATTCAACAGTCCCCCACGCATGTTGCTACCGTCTCGTCGTCGGCCACACATGTTATAGAGACAACGCATACATTGCACACAATGGATTCGATTGCGCGCACTTCCGTGTCGGCTGCTCCGAGGTCCAGCAAGACTAGTTTCTCGCAGCACATTACCAGACTCAAGGAAACGGCGACCTCGCGTCTGAGACGACTTGACCCAGTCAAGATGGCATACCTTCGCACCAGCTTCATATTCGGGTTTACAGTGCTGGTGACTTGGATACCAAGCTCAGTCAACAGATTGTACAGCATCGCCAACGACGGCCACATCAACTTTCCGCTGAGCGCAGTCAGTGGCACAGTTCTGCCATTACAGGGCGTCATGAATGCGCTCATATATTTTACCACTAGTTGGAATACCTTTACGCATATTTTTAAACGAAAAGAGGAAACAATCTTTGGACGAAGGGGTACACAGTACTGTACTCGGCGCCCTGCAAGAGCTCGGTTCGGGGCGGCCCTTGGAGGGAGATGTTCCAACATTGGCCAAGCACATCGCCGCCAGAGCATGCGTCTGGAAGAAATTGAAATGCAGGTACGGGGACCGGATTCCACAGGAGTTGACAGCGGCAAAAGATGAGCAGCGCGAGGAGGATCCGACTAGCAACTCGGTTACAAGAAAAAGCTTGTTCATTAGTACAGAAACTATAGTTTTCCGTTTAATCTACTACCATTCTTCTTCAGTCACTGTTTATAAATGGCCTCGCCCTCGGCCGTGTCGACGCCTTCCTTGACAGCCTTGTCGACAGCCGCCTTGACCGACTCGTCCCCCTCGAGCAGGTCAATCCAACCACTGCTGACGCCGTCCGCCGCGAGCAGCGCATCGGCGACGCGCGCGACCGACTCGCGCGGCACCTTGCCCTGGACACGGGGAATCTTGCCGAGGACGACGTTGCCGGCGGGGTCGTCGGAGAGGGTACCCGGCCGCAGGCAGATGCCGGTCAGGGTGGCGCCGGGCGTCTTCTTGGTGGCGGCGTACAGGGCCTCGTCGGCGGCCATCTTGGCCTGAAAGTAGGTGGCGAGGATGCCGTAGTTGACTTTTCGGTTGTACGCGTCCCACTCGGCGGCGGACCACCAGGGCGCGGCGGCGCGGCGCGCGCCGTTGTAGGAGACGAGCAGGAAGCGCCGCACCGAGGGCGTGGCGGCGGCGGCGTGGATGAAGCTGATGGCGGCGTCGCGGTCGACTTTGTAGATGGCTTCGGGACCGCCCTTGCCACCGGCGCCTGTGTGAATTTGTGTTAATCAAGATGCGACGGGAAAGAAGCAGTGGGAAGAGAGGAAGAGAGGTGGAATGGGATAACTAGGGAAGAAACGTACCGGCGCTCCAGGCAATGTAGTCGGGCTTGACCTTGTCGAGAATGTCCTGGGCCTGCTGCTGGCTGGCCACGTCGTCGATGCTCTGGACGAGCACGTGCAGGGTGCCGGGCAGGCCAGCGCCGAGCTTCTCAATGGTCGGGACCTGCTCCTGCTTGCGGATGACGCTGGTGACGGTCCATGAGCGGTGGAGCAGCAGCGGGGTGAGCTTCTGGGCAATGTTGCCGTGGCCGCCGAGGACGAGGACGTGATGGGAAGCCATTTGTTTATTTATTTTTTGTAAGAAGAAACGATTGGTTTCACAAGTTGAAAGAAATGTTGGTTGGGGGATTGAGATGGGCATTCATGGACGAATTGTAGCTTTACATTGAGATCAGGTGTGCAGCCCCTCATTGCGTCAAGTTGGGAGATTTGCATAAATTACTGGGCAGATCATGACGCCATTGCCTCGCGACCTTGATGGATTTGTCAGAAAATGGGCGGATATAATGAATGGCATGTGAATATGCTGCGGCCTAACGCCGACAACAAATTATTTTACTTGAGACATGCCCAGAATTGTCAAAAACGCAAATCGAATGGGTATCGTCATTACGTGTGGGGGAGGATGAAAAGTCGCCGAGGGAAGCAAATCCCGCAGCGTAGGGGAATAGGCGAAATTGCTACAGATTCACTGTGTTCATGGGTATTAGGTATTAGTTACCACTAGTTATCATTTCGTAGCAATAACCCCGCGTCCATGCAATCTTGACCAGCTCAACCTTGCGCCGGATCGGGGCTTGGTGGCGCTCTGCGCTGGGGCTCGCCGGCGATCTTACCGAACCAAGATCCACAGCCCCCCGGAACACAAGAGGCTGGGTCTCGATGCTGGTTAGACAGTGGAATTAGGTTCGCGTGAAAAGGTCCTGTCAGGCTGTTTATTCTCTTGGGATGTTGCTCTCGGTCTGTGAATCCACTTCCAAAGACGGCTAAAGCCACTATGCTTTTCCCGTTGGTTTTGGTTCGAAAGACGGGTTGGGTTTGCGGCAGAATTTGGTCTTTGGTTTCGGCTAGCTGCGTCTTTGTAGCAGCACAAAAAAGATGCGTGTAGCCATTGGTGAGCAAACTTGTTTCGTCTGATATCCAACGTACATCGGATGCAGGTTATACCATGCGCGAAACCTGAGAGCACCATTATCAAGAAAATCAACCTCGTACCCAGCTAAACAGTTCCGGGCCGTCAAAGAAATCACCAGTGAGCGAACGTGTTTGTTTCTTTATCCACATCTGTAGCTGTGCTGATGAGGGTTTGTTTCTTCAGACAGAAAGGAAGCCATTGTGGTGACATCTCGAAATTCGGGACAGGCGCAAACATTCCGTTTGTCCAGTGAGCGCTCGGGTGGTCTAGGAAAAGTGAGTGAATCACAGCAAGAGTGAATACTGTGACACCAAGGTTTGATAAAAGTTCCCGTCTCTGCTGCACGGACAAAGAACAGCTCGTCACGGTACTCTGTCCTGTTGCCGCTGACCACTGCGTTCTTGTACGACGGTCGGGGGCCTTATATATCAGTCAAGCCCCTTCAAGATGCGCTGGCTCTGAGAACCCCAATCTCACACTGCCGGGTCCTTCTCCCAAACCACCTCTCCGAAAATGCCTTGTTGCCCTACCGAGTCCAACGCCACCGGGACCCGGCCGCCCGTCATCCACCCCAACATAGCCACGCGCATAAACTCGGGGCCGCCGCCCACAGGTAAGCGCCCGCTCCGATATCCTCCCTGTGAAAGGAACGGAATCCCCTTTGCCGTAGATACTTCGATGACCGCGTCTGAGGAGTACGGCGAGGGGCGCGCCGGCTGACACTTGTGAACCCAGCAATGCCAGCTGCAGGCCAGACTGCCGAACAACGGGCTTTTGAGGCCTCGGCGCCCAGCCATGCCAGCAGAGTCGCTCAGACCAAGCAGGTGGTGGACAGGCGCAAGGCGTATACCGGTAAGTCGAACCCCGAGATGAAACGATCCATGGGATTACACGCGTGGCTGACTGATGATGGCGAACAGCATGGCAGCGGCAGCACGAAGGGACTTGGCCGCCATGACCGATGCCGGAACCGAAAATTCGGGGTCTTTTGGGCTTTCAAAGGTTAATCGATTTTCTTTTGTGCAAACCCGGAACGGCTCTTTAGCAGACGCAAGGATACCACGGGATGCCAGAGACTCAGTATGCAGGTGGGAGGTGGGAGGTGGCCAACATCGCAGCCTGCGCGTGGGTACGCGGGTTGCTTGGAGTTGAAATGTGGCAGAAATGCCAGTGATGAGTTGTGGCTTATCTAGATTAATGTGGCTCATGCAGACTAATGATTTGGCCTTTGTTTTCTTCCTGTCCATGTTTCTTGACTGTAACGATGTCCAGATCCCCTCCACAGCCAAAGAGGCAGATGGAATCTCCTACTACGCTGATCAAATTTGTCTTTTGTTCGCCTAACACGCATCTAGGCCAGTCACGGCTCCATAGTGAGGTGAAGCTGAAGCACGAGTTTGCCGGGCTCTTGGAAGAGATACAAAGATTTGTCGAATGTACACTCTGTTTATCACCATTTCAATATCCTTTGTAGTGGACATGCCAGGCAGCCACCCAGCTTGTCGTGGTTCAAAACAGCGCCCAGTCACACTGTATCACAAGCTCCACCCAGAAAAACAATCATCTTTTCCCTGTCTGGATTTACTGTCTTTTTCATCTCGCCTTTTTTTCCCCTGCGTTTCCGCAATAAGCTTCCACGCACCTGTAGCAATGCCGATGTGCAAGAGAATCCGCCCCGGATTGTACGTGCGGTTGAAGAAGATGTCACCTCCAGCTCGGCCATCAGCCGGCGCCGACGTTGGGAACTTTACCATGAACCGGCCTGGTAAGTAACACCATTGTACTTTACGTTTTGGCGGTGGACTAATGTTCCTTTAGCGCCGGCAAGGCCAAGGGGTCGTTCGCCGCAGGCCGTGGATTTGCCCACCAGATTCGATTTGGCGGCCTGGAGCGACTCTGAAGATGAGGCAATGTCCATGTCTGTGGACAGCTCACCATGGTAGTCGACTATGCGGGTGTAGCCATGGGCAAGGCCATGGCAAAGATGCTCACGGCGGGTATTGACTAGAAAGTCTATAGACGAAGATCTTGCTTACAATCATCAATGGTCTCGTGTAGATTCCCTTCGAGAGCAAGAACTACGTACATGGACCATAAAATCATCAACTATACTATTCATAATTATAAATAGGTACCCTCCTATAATGAACGGCGTGACTTGCGCACGTGGACTGAACCTAGAGCTGATCATCTGTAGCTGCGCTTGATGGAGCCTAGACACAAGGGTGCCGAACGAGGCATAATAACATTGGCTGTCTCCTTGAACGTTTCTTATTGATCTTGGTGCATTTTCCATTATTTTTTCATGTATAATTGATACCTGTAGCTTAGCAACTTCATCTTTGATATGCCCCCGGTACAGTGGGTAATGCGCCTGGCATAATAAGCCGCAAGGTCATGCTCAGAAAAACCCCGCCACTAACCGTCTCCAAACACCATTTCATGAGCCTGCGCAGACACGCCACTTGGACTGCCATGGCCAAGTCGGTTTGCATCGTTGGTAAGCCTCATGTTAAACGCTTCTCTTTTACGTACACGCGCTGACCGCATCCAGGCGCCGGGCCGGCCGGTCTGGCAATCGCCAAGACGCTGCTGCACAATGCGCCCCAGGGAGACTTTGGCGTCACCGTCGTTGACACTCAGCACAATATCGGCGGTCTCTGGCCGACGGCCGAGGATGACGCAGGCCGCCAGATTCACCCGCTGATGCGGACGAACCAGAGCCGGCACTCGATGCACTTTAGCGACTTGGCCTGGGACGACAAGATTCCTCAGCTGCCGCGGGCGTGGATGGTCGGTCAGTACCTCGAGCGCTATGCGGAAAAGTACCTCACTGGTCGTCCGGATTTCCAGCTGAGGCTTCAGACGCGTGTCATTCGTACTGAGCGGGATGGTCAAGGGTGGAGTGTGACGGTCCGGTCCGACAAGGGCGACGAGACGGCGCGCTTTGATCGCCTTGTTGTAGCGTCTGGCTACTTTGGCGAGCCAGTCGTTCCAACGGCCATGAAGGAAAATGCGGCTGTCCCGGTCATTCATAGTAGTCAGTACCGGGACCTAAAGTCGCTGCTCGGAACATCGGGAAGAGGTGGCAAGATAGTGGTTGCTGGTGGCCAAATGTCTGGCGTGGAGATTGCTGCGACGATTGGCACCCATCTCTCAGATGAAATCAACTCGCCGGACAAGAGCTCCATACCAAATATTGAAAACTACCAGATTCATCACATCAGCCCACGTCATCCATGGGTCATTCCTCTTCATACAACGCCCGAGGTAAGCGACGTGTTTTTTTTTTCTTTTTTTTTTTTCGATTTCCCGGCCTGGGATGTATGTTGACAATAGCAGCCAAAATGGAAAGCCCCGCCGTTTCTACCCCATGATTTCTCGTCTTTGAACAAAAACAACAGACCAGTGCCGGTTACAGATACGCACGGGCACATTACAGAAGAGAGGGCCAAGATTGTACACGATCGGTTGCGCGCGTCTCTAGGACCGAGGCAGATGCTGAGCTCCGAGACGGCAAATCCTGATGGCCGAGATTGCTCGTCGCCTCCGTATGTGTCCTGCAGTGACTGGTACTGCGACTTTGTGCGCTCAGGCTTCATCAGCGTGCACAATAACCGACTAGAATCTCTTGCAGGGCGTACTGCCAAACTGGCCGGATCCGACATCGAGGACGTTGCCGCAGTCATTCTTGCGACGGGGTTTGATCCGGAGCCTTGCATCAGCTTCCTGCCAAAAGACGTACTGAGCACACTCGAGTATTCGCCTGCGCACCCTGCGCTGCTCTTGGCTCTCTCATTCCACGGGACACATCATCCTGACGTGCCCAATTTGGGATTTGTCGGGTTTTATAGAGGAGCCTTTTGGGGCGTCATCCAGATGCAGGCCCGGTTCCTCACGGCGCTGTGGTCCAGTGCAGGACCGTCACCAACGCTTCGCAACAAGCTGGCCCGGGATGGCTGTATTCAAAGGACCCTTGACCTCCGGGATGACCCGCGACAGTCGCAATTCCCCATGGGAGACTACCACTTTCTCATGCAAGACTTTGCCGAGGCGCTGTCCTTGGACATGTCCCCTCTGCAGGCTATCAACGCTCCCAACCTCACAAGCAACGGCCTTCCGCTAGAGATCGTCGCCCCCTGTCGCTTCTCGCCCGCCAACGAGGATGGCGAGCACAATGCCCAGGCGAAGAAGCTCGACCACGACGCCGCGGCCGTCGTGCAAGCTGCCCTCACCACGCCCCGGTTCGTCGCGCGGGCCGTGTTCCGCAGCCTTCTCGGGACGTGGACGCTGGAGCGCACGCTCACGAGCAAGCTCCCGACGCACCCGAGCGGGCATTTCAGCGGGACGGCGCAGTTTCTGCTGCGCACCACCACAAAGGAAGGCGTGCAGTGCGCAGCCACAGAGGGCGTCGCGTCGGGATGCGAAGACGGCGAGAGCTACGAATACCTCTACATTGAAGACGGCGATTTCAAGACGGATCAGGGTTTCGGCTTCCGCGCTACGCGTCGGTACATTTACCGCTACGACGAGGCCTCTGACGTGATTAGCGTGTGGTTTGCCAAGCCGGATGACAATAAGCGCGTCGACTACTTGTTTCACAGGGTTGAGTTTGAGGATCCGCCGGCGAGCGGGGGACACCAGCACGGGTGGCCTGCCAAGTCGGGCCATTTGTGTATTGACGACTACTACAATGTCAAGTATAATTTTGTGTTTGACGCCGTCAACGTGGAGAGTTGGGTGTGCGCATACACGGTCAATGGGCCGCAAAAGGATTATACTATTCACGGCACATATACAAGGTAGGCCGGAATCAAAGAAATAATTAAGGCAAAAGTAACTATATGCAAAGAATCCCGAGAGAGAGAAAGTAGCATGTAGTTTGTGTGGTTCTTGTTCTTATTGCCTGCAGCCGGATACTGATTGCATCGGTGACGGCATCGAGGTGACGGCGCGGTCTCTGGCGTCAACTCCCCGCCCATCATCTAGAGTCTCAACGCGGTGCTACAAAGAAGCAGAAGTTCTAGTTTGAACCGATTCGACCGAGCGTGAGCCCGCCGTTATATAAGCACGCACCACCCCGGCGGCCCAGGCTTATAGCGTACTCCCATGGAGAGACTCCCACTGCCTCGTCTCCTCGATTCAACCACAGAATGGTCGCCATCAGCCTCTCCTCGTCTCTGCGCTCCCCCTTGCCGGCGGCACCGTCGCCGAGCGCCTCCTCCACAACTCAGGCACCCTCCAAGGCTGGGACCACGTGCGAGCCAGCCTTTCCGCCAGATCTGGTATGACGAGGTCTCTGTGGGCACGACTTATAAAGACGTTGACCCGGACCAAAATTAACCATTCCCTAAAAGAAGACTAGATTAGGTTTTGCGGTAAAAGGAAAAAAAGTCCAAATTCTAAAAGCTAATTTTGATTTGGTCCATGTGGTGTCGTCGTCGCCCATGGACTTGTTGGTTGTAGTTGAGGCGTTTGACGCCAGAAAAGCTTGCATCAGCCACACTTGGATTTATTTTTTTCAATTTTCTTGACTTGTAACTTGAGTAGCCGTGCTTTTCTCTTGTTGAATCCCAGTGTTCAATAAATCATCAAGGGTCCGAATAGTGTTGGCAATAGCCGTACAGCATCTTCCTTCTGCACCTTCCTTCTGCACCTTCCTACTACATTTTTCCTACCGTCACCATTCCAACATCAGTCACCGCACGCACTATTACAGTCAAGATGCAGCCAAAAGCTGCCTATATTCTCAATGTTCCAGCGGAGCTCGTCATTTTATTTGCTCAACATCTTCATGTCATTGAGCAGTATAAGCTTACGCAGGTGTCTACTGCCTTTAGAAACATTCTTAAAAAACGATTTGATCAGCGCACCCTCGTCAAAGCCTCCCCCGAAGAGTGGATGTTGTACCTTGCGATAAGAGCGCTCAAGTTACCGAACCATTGGGTCTGCGAGCAGTGCAGCGACCTTCACCGATATGACCCAGCGGACACGCCAGAAACAGCACACTTTGATGACAGTAGCGGTGGCTGCCCGCGCAGGGCCACGACCCCCGACTTTGACCCGACTTCCTCTCCGTGCAGCTTCCACTTTTCAAGATATCACTTGCATCATCGCCATGTGCAGCTGGCACTGAAATACCATCGAATGGGCGGTCTCGAGGGGCCCTATGCCGACCGTTTCTCGCGCCTTCTCGCCTGCGGGTTCCATCATCCCGCGGATGAGCAGCAACACTTGACCGTGGAAGGCTTTCAGAGCCGAGGCGTCGGCCGGTACTCGTGGGAGCCAAAGATTGTGGACGGCAACTTCCTGCTCAGGACCAGACTCGAATTCTACCCGGCAATCCAGAACTTGGCCGGCGGGTGGGCCAACATCGTACCGGCCATCCGGATGTGCCAGCATCTGGTGTGGATGCCTTTTTATATTCGCAGAATGCTTGATCTCATCTCGCTTGGGACATTGTATACGCCGGCAGGAGAGGCCGCATTTTTGCGACTTCGCGGGGCGCTGGACAACGACTTGTACAGAGCCGTGGCGGGGATGCGACCAGCGCTGAGCAAGGTCATGGTTTCGTGCCCGCGTTGCGCAACCGATATTGAAATCGGCTGGTCCAGGTGCCTGGACAAGTTCAAGTTCACAGCCCTTGGCTGGCATAGCTTTGGCGCCGAGACGCCGCCGCAGAGCGTGTTATGGCAATCGAAGCATCTCGAATCAGCACGTTACCGTCGTACAGCTGGTGTAAAAGGGGAGCCCGGCAGAGTCCGGAAGCTATGGGATAGTTGTGAGTGAGTGGGCTGCTGTGTTCTCGAATATGGAAGAACCATAGCTTGCGGAGGCAGCCGTAGCCGTCTTGGCGTAAGCAAATTGGCTACGTGGTGAAGTGTGGCACATTAGGACGGACGGATGTTGACGTGGATTAATCCCGGAGACTGACACCTTTTTAGATTGTTTCCTTTTTGATCATTCTAGATAGAATTCAGACGACAATATCGGAAGAGCAGACACGTCGTATCGTAAGTGCAGGGCCTACAACATAGTATGTCATGGTATAATCGACAAGGACAGAACGCAAAGAACGTTTGGAAATAGCTAGTCGCCCTAATAGTGTTGAGTATACACGTAGTTTCTATTAAAAGGAGAGTCACTCTCACCAAGTAGCACCAGTTCCAGTTCGTCATTGAGTGGTGGTTACATTCAGGACACAGCTTTATTGCTATGGCCCTAGAGCTTACGCAGCAGTCCCTAGATCGCCCGTCATCAAGTCGTGGAAAAGGAAAAGCTCGTCAAACTGCCTGGCCATGGCAACAATCTACACCTCCTGTAGGCTCGTATTTTGCCTCGTCCGGTGTTAATTGATGCTTTCCGACGGCCCGAATGTCGCATTATTGCGCTTGCGGCGTTACTTGTCCTTAGCATAGGAGAGGGGGACTCTTGTTTTGATTGGCGCGCCATCCTCTAGTGTACATGGAATTCATTTCTTGAATAATAACACAGAATTTGGACAGTTCCTGAGGTGTCTGCCCCATGTATAAAGGCACCGGATGGGGCGGCCATAGAAGGGATATCCCATAATCAGAGCGCCTTTGCGTATCATGTAGGTGGCTAGGCGCTTGAGGCGCTACAATCCCCGCACGTCTCTATAGCATGATGCGCTAAATTACAGCGTCCCATAGCGCCTCCAGGGTTAGGGTTTTGGCCATCAATGTTATTACTCTTCCTGTCAACTAACGCAACTACGCTGAGATGAAACCAAACGCAAAATTTGATTACCATTTTATCCCCTCGGAAACTCAAGCTGAACAAAGAATTAATCATAACGTTATCTAATCAAGATGGGAATTGATGTCAATCATCTTACTCGATTTGTAGCTCCCACTTAGTCATCCACCAGACAAAATCTCCCTTCCTGCTAAAGTTAGGAAAGAGCAACAAAATCAAAGTGAGGGGCATAGCGCAATTGGCATCTTCACAGCTCAATACCTACTGTTCGTTACCACACCTTCTCAAGCGCTGCGACTATACTCTAGCTAGTTGCAGACGTGCTGTACCTGCAGCATACATGCATGCGCCCGTGTGACTTGGTATGTCGCATGCCCGCCAAGCATCCACCATGCCTCGGACGCGACAAGCCTGCGAGCCTTGCCGGTGAGTAGCACGGCCGACACCAGTTATACACCATGTCGGTTGCAAAACAGTGAAAGGGGGTTCAAGTTCTAATCCACTTGTCGAATACAGCCGGAAAAAGACCAAGTGCACTGCCGAGAGACCAACTTGCTCCTTCTGTCAACGTCTCAACGTGCAATGTGTCTATCTGCCGCGAGGGCTGTCCCCAGCCGCCGGTGCCAGTGCCAAGATTGGGGCCAGGAAGGAAAGAACCAATTCGACGTAAGTCAAGGCGACACAGGGCTCTTCATCAGTCTGTGGTATGCACATGACTCATCTTTCTGATAGCTCTAGACCGGGACGGGACACCACAGAGGGCCGCTTCCAACAGCTAGAACTCCAGGTAACGGATCTATACAATCGCCTGACGTATGTGAGATATTCTCTGCCAGACCGCGCTCTGCCTCAACGAGACTTGCTAACCCATCTCAGATCCCTGCCAAATGTACCAGACTCTGCGGTCATTCGCCGCGATTCTGGGAGCTCCTTGGAGTCTCCAACAATGCCTGCGCATGAACCACCTCGTGGACACTTCCGCAGCGGGGACGGCAAGTTCACTACAGAAAGGTGAGCGTCCAAAGTCCAAAGCAGATGTGCGGACGTTCATTCCAAATCTGACCCAAATCCCTAGCCCAGAACCCAGTGAAGCCGCCTTGAAACACTTTGTCAAAGTGTATCGCACACAACTACACCACCAGCCCCTAGCCTTGTTCAATCCCGATAGATTGTTACACGAAGTGATGGCCGCCCCTCGCTTTCTGTTATGGAGCTTCTTGTCACTGCTTTTAAACATATCGAGTCATGACTTTTATGAGGGAAGAGTCGATGCTGCTAGAGAACTCTACGCTCACTTGGCGGAGACTGCTGTCATTAAGCTAGCAGCTGAGGGTGTCCCGACACACGAACTCATACAAGCATTGTGCTTGATATCTCTGAAGCATATACAAAGTATGTCATCTTTTTTTATCTCGTCTCAGTTGCAACAATGTCTGACAAGGTCGGGTAGCCCAGCAACCAAAGCGCAGTTTAGTAGCCATAGGGCTTGCTTCGAGACTAGTTTCGCTACAAGCGCTCTCCCATACTAACAATACTGCCACTGCGGACACTGCGGCTTCTATCCGAGATTTCTGGAATGTCTTTGTTCTCGAGAGGCTATTTCGCCCTCTATCGGTTGCGGCTTGCGATGACGATAGATTGGAGTATCCCCCCAGTGCGCCTCCACCCTCGCCGATATCCGGGGGGTTTCATCATACTGCGGGACACCACAACACCGCGGCGGGAATTGGGATGGACTCAGTAAAGGATATAGGAATATACGGCCATGCACTGTGCCTGACGGAGGTCTGGGGAAAGGTTCGGATTTACCTACACAGACTACGCAAGGGTAGAGTCGAAAAGCCCTGGGTTCCTGAGTCGAGCCACGCAAAGACAAGCATTGAGCTGTTTGAGAATGAAGCCAGGTATGGAAAGCAGCACTTGCTTTCCAATGTGGCATTGGGCAAAAGAGGATCATCTGAGATAGCTGCCCGGCTCGATTATTGGCAGCCGTGGATGACTATGCAGATGATCTCCCACGCTGCACAGGCTATACTCAACCACCCGTTCCTTCATCTCATGGTGCTGCGCTCTCAGGACGGCATACAGTACTCTAGTTTATTCCTTCAGCAGACTGTTGACCTGGCACTGTTCCACGGTGCCTGGGTATTTCGGCTTCTTGAGATTGCTGACGGGCGGCTGGAAGTTGCCAATCCTTTGATAAGGGATGTTGTTGCCGCTACCGCAACGGTGGTCTGGCTTTTTCAATTTGCTAGGGATCCTAAAGTATCGGAGAGGGCGCGAGACGATTATGCGATGGGTGAGAGATTTCTCGAGCGCATGGCTCTCACGTGGCCACACATCTCCCACAAGGTACGTGCCGCACCCGTTCTTATTTCCTGCTTATTCTTTTTCTTGAAAAAGAAGAGAAAAAACGAAGAAAAAAAGCTAAAAAGTACCCAATCCCTTGGATCTTGTAAGCTAATCTTTTGCAGTGTGAAACCTTGAGAAAACTACAAGCTCTAGCTGAAGGAAATCACCAAGAGCTGACAGATCGAAGTGTGGCCATTAACCTCAGGCCAAGCTTGTTCTGGGACCTTCTCGACCCTGATCTACATGATTCACATGAACCAGCGAGGCTTGCCGATGCGGATTCATTCTCGGCAGTTGGTAGTCGTGACCCGGATGCGAGAATTTGCCTTCAAACGCAGTATGTCCATCCCTTGGATGAGGAGCAGGACTTGAAGCAGCCTCCGAACCCGGTAGACTCGCGAGCAGATGCCACCCCATTCCTGCCGAGCTCAGAGGACTTGGAGCAGTTTTACATTGGAGACTTGTCCCATGGAATTTTCACAGACGACTTTTGGACCGAGATGGGTTCATAGCCTGGTTCAAGAATCGGGACAGGACGAAGATTCTGGGTGCTCCAAGAGCATTCCATTTGCTTGTCCAAACACCTTTTCTGGACCTGGTGTTGGTAACTCGGCCATTACACTCATCCGGTACTATCTACAAAACAAGCACAGCAAGGGTCGAGATACTTATGTGCCGGACGTCCATCAACCAGTGACGTGGCCGAGATGACGACCGCAGGATCGAGATGGTAGTGGGAAAAGTGCCGTTCCCCCGCCTGAGCTTGGGTTCAAATACGACTCTAGAAAGCAGCCCTCCAGCGCTATCAATGCACCATCTCAGCACGGGTACAGAATCCGTCTTGCCGCTTCTACCCGATATCATGATTAGGAACTGCGCTCTCCCCGCATTGTTCGGCGGTTCTAGCCCAGCACGACATCATTCTCAAGACGCGTAACCCTATGTTTTCTTTACGCGACTCAGTCCGAATATACTCAGAATCACCAACATGAAAAGCAGCATGCGACTGCCCAGCCAAGGATCGATGGCGTTGCACAATGCCGACGGCGCTTCTCACCCCGAGTCTGCTCCAGATGGCGACAAAACTGCCTTGGTGATTGTCGCCGAGCTGCTGATACCCGGTCACGGAGAACCAGTCACAAACGGTGCCGTTGCTGCCAAGTCTGGCATCATTGAATGGGTCGGTCCCGCGGACGACCTGCCCTCGGCCTACCACAGCATCCGCAGGACAGAGGTGCGCGTTCTCCTCCCGGGCCTCTGGGACAGCCACGTCCACTTCCTCGGCATCGGCAGCGTCAACGATTTCGAGGCTGCCTTTGGCCTTATCCCCGGCCAGGCAGCGCTAGCCGGCGCGCTCACAGCGCACGACCTCGAAGCGACGCTCCTGGCGGGCTACACCAGCGTCCGCGAGCTGGGCGGCTACGGCGGCGACGTGTGGCCCGCCGTGCGGGACGGCGCCATTCCCGGCCCCAACATTTACTCGTCCATTGCCGCCATCTCCATCACCGGCGGCCACGGCGACCTACAGACAGTGCCGTCGCACGTGGTCAAGACGGCGCAGTGCTGCGGTCCCGCGCCGCTGGCCGTGTGCGACGGGCCCGACAACTGCGTGCAGATGGTGCGGCAGATGGTGCGTCGCGGCGCGCGCGTCATCAAGGTCTGCTCCAGCGGCGGCGTGCTCAGCCTCAACGACGACCCGGAGGACCGGCAGTTCTCCGACGCGGAGCTCGCGGCCATGGTGCACGAGGCGGCGCGCAGCCGCCGCGCCGTCGCCGCACACGCCATTGGCAAGGCCGGCATCATGGCGGCGCTGCGGGCGGGCGTCAAGTCCATCGAGCACGGCATGTACCTCGACGACGAGGCCGCCGACCTGATGCGCGCGCAGGACGCCGTGTTTGTGGGCACGCAGCACATTGCCCGCACGCTGTCGCGCCCAGACTACCTCGACACCGTGCCGGGGCCCTCGCGCGCCAAGCTGGTCCGGGTCGTCGAGGAGGCCAACAAGTCATACGCGCTGGCGATTAAAAAGGGTGTCAAGATTGCGCTCGGCACCGACATGGTGAGCAGTGATGGCGCGTCGCTCATGGCGCACGGTAACAACGGCCACGAGCTGGTGTATGCGGTCGAGCTGGGCATGACGCCGCTGCAGGCGATTGAGAGCGCGACGGCGATTCCGCCCGAGACGCTCGGCGGGCTGGCTCCAAAGAGCGGGCAGCTCAGGACGGGCTATGATGCGGATTTGATAGCCGTGTCAAGTGACCCGTTGCGAGATGTCGGGGTGCTCGCAAAGGCGGAGAATATTACACATGTCTGGAAAGGAGGAAAGCTGTTTAAAAAGCCTGGCGTGCAGGGAGTCTATAAAGAGTACATTGAAATCGGGGGGGGGGAAGCGTTAACCTCGACTGTGGTTGACTTGTAAAAGATGCTATATGAGATTTAGTTATTAGGCCCTATGTAGGGGAGGAGATGACAAGATTGCAGATTAAGCCAATGTTTGACCCTGTTTACAATCCCACTGCCCATTCGCTCAGATTCCGCATATTATGCATTATACACTTGAGAGAGGTAGACCTTGTATGCCCTGATGCGACACAACACCGGGGGAACGGTCCCAGCTGTGTGGTTCGTGGAACTTGTAGCCAACAGACTCCATGTCGTACTTTTTCAAGTGCAAACTTTTCCAATGGTTTTTCAGTAATTTTTAAACCGTGTAAAGAAGCGTTTGACGGTGCAATTGTCTTACTGAAGTTGTTCCAGAAAACACCTCTGTGATTAGTAACCCTTAACCCTTAGAGTGCTTATATAACCCTAACCCTATACCCGCGGACACTAAACGCGAGCAAGCCGTTAAGTCGTAATCTAGTACTCCATCCAAGTCTATGCCAATGAATTCACGCCCTTGCGAGGGACCTAGGAGTAATACCTTTTGCTTCATCCTTATCCTTGTGACATGAACAGAAGAGGATTCTCGCTAGCGGCGTGCTGTCGCGGCGGTCTGTACATGCCCGGCGATGAATAAGTCTCCGAGCGTAATGAGACAGGGTTATGCGCCGATCGGCTGACACGTTGCGCATCAAGCCATTCTCCCACCCTAGTATCCTCGAACAGCCATCCTTGGCAGCTTCTCAACCGGATCCCACGTCATACGAAGCAATGCTGCTTCTTCTTGCGACATGTGTGCAGTCACTGCTAATGTCCGTGCTCGCGGAGCCGCACTACGTCGCCGACGTGCCTCTGCAACAACTGCCCCTGGTGTCGGAAGCCGTCGTCAACGCAACGACAGACGGGCCAAACTGTCATTTGGCTGTATGTTGCTCCCATCATCCTTATATCCTTTCCCCTCTGCCCACCAAAAATAAATAAAAACCTGCGCTGAAACTGTCACCAGTGCGAATCGCTCGCTGCGAGCACCAGCCCGGACCTCGTCGTCCACTACCACGCCATCCCTGCCCGCTTCGCGTCCGGCTTCTACGCCGTGCAGCAGCGCGAGCTCACGCCCCTCTGCGTCGCGGAGCCGCGGACCGCTGAGGGCGTCGCCGCGACCGTCCGCGCCGTCACGAGGCACCGCTGCCGGTTTGCGGTCAGGAGCGGCGGCCACAGCAACGCGCTCGGCACCAATGCGCGACGGGGCGGCGTCGTGATTGACCTCGGGCGGCTGGACCGGGTCGAGGTCAGCAGCAGCAACGGGAACGGCAACGGCAACGGTAGTAGTAGTACTACCGTGTTTGTCGGGCCAGGGAACCGCTGGGGCCGCGTATATGGTGAGCTGGAGCCGCGCGGGCTGGCCGTGGCCGGGGGCCGCGTCGACTCGGTCGGCGTGGGCGGCTTCACCCTCGGCGGTGGCATTTCGTTTTTGTCGCCGCGTCATGGATGGGCCGTCGACAATGTACGGAGCTTCGAGGTAAGCACAAGTCCCTTCCTCCACCAGACATCTGCTATCCACCAGACATCTGCTAACCATGAGGCCCCGGGGGTTGGGCGGGGGGCAATGGACAGCTCGTTCTCCCCAACGGCACAATCACCAACGCGAGCGTCAACGTCAACCCAGACCTGTACTTTGCGCTGCGCGGCGGCGGAAGCAGCTTCGGCATCGTCACGCTCTTCGAGTTCGAAGCGCATTCGCTCACGCGCACGGTCTGGGGCGGCACTGACGTCCACCTCATCAGCCGGCTGCCCGACACCCTGCGACGTCTCGGCATCGCGGACCGCCGGGAGCGGTGGTGGTCCCTGCGCGGCGCGCACTTTGCCGCCGTGCGCTGCCTGCACCGCATCCTGGACCTGTTCGGCTACGGCACCAGCCTTGGGCATCTCGCCGACGGCTTCGCCGCGCTGGCGCACCGCGCACAGGGACCAGACGAGACGGTCGGCGCGTACGTCTTTCTCGGCTACATGCCTGGTCCGCGCATGTACGTCGCGGGCAGCACGTACGTCGCATCATCATCATCATCATCATCCCACCGACCAGCTGCCGCCGAAGACGACGACGACGACGACACGGAGGAACAGGAGCTGCCCGTCTCGCTGCGGCCGCTGACGAGCCTTCCGCACGTGCACACGACGAGGCGCGGCCGTGGACGGGCGCTGTCGGACCTCACGCGCGAGGTGACGGCCATGAATCCCACGGACAAGCGGCAGCACTGGCGGACGAGCACGTTTCGGGCCGACGCGGCGCTGCTCGTGCAGTTCTGGGACGTGTTTATGCAGGAGAGCGCCGCGCTCCGGTACGACGTCCCGGACGCGCTGCAGAGCACAAACGTGCAGCTCGTGACGGCGCACGAGATTGCGCTGGGGCGCGACAAGGGCGGTAATGCGTTTGGTCTGCGGGCAGAGGACGGGCCTCTTTTCTGTGCGTCTATCCTGTTACATTTTTCATGGGCTGTACTCGCCATCCTGGTGACGACGGCGTATAAATCTCTCTCCAGCCTTCTCTTCTTCTCCCCTACCCTTCAAAACGCCCTTTCTCCCCCACGCTAACCTTTCAGTGTTTGTCACGACAATCGCGTATGCGCACGCTCAAGACGACGAGGCCGTCTGCGCCGCCACCGAGCGCATCCACGCGCGCCTTGGGGCGCTCGGCCGGGCGAGGGGTCTGCACCACCCCTTCATCTACCCCAACTACGCCGCGGCCGGGCAGGACGTGTTTGGCGGGTTCGCGCCGGGGCATCTGGAGAGGCTGCGGGAGATTCAGTCGCGGTATGATCCGGACAGGGTGTTTGCGAACCTGCAGCCCGAGCACCTGACGCTCAACGACAAGCGATGGAAGCGGTAGCGGTGCCATGTCACTTTTTTTTTTCCAAGTGCAAGGGGGATTTTTATGCGTGGGGTAGTTGGGCAATAAACGCTGGTTCTTTTATAGTGCATATGCAGCATATATCATATGCCGCATTTTATAGAACCTTGACTGGCTTACATGGCTTGCGTGGGGGTTGTGTGTTGTGCTGCATCCATAACCCCGCGTCTGTGTTGGCGGTGCGGAAACGAGTCCGTCCAAAGCCGTCTCAGTCATTGATAAATTCACACTGCAGAATACAATCACCATCTACTTTCCATTACCCATACTTGCACACCTTTATCGAGCAGCTCTCCGTGCCGCTCCTATCCCACCCATTGCATCTATTACCCCCTCCGTCTCCATCTGCATAAACCACCCCGCACCCCGCACCCACCATGAAGGTGCTCATCACCGGCGCCTCCGGCTTCGTCGGCCAGATTCTCGCCGAATCCCTCCTCTCCCAGGGCCACGCCGTCATCCTCACCGATCTCCATGCGCCTCCCATCCCCGGCGGCCACGCGCGCCGCCCCCACGCCGTCTCCGTCGCCGCCGACCTCACCGCGTCGCCGCTGCCCGCCGCCGCTGCGATCCACCTAACCCCGGACCTCGACGCCATCTACGTGCTCCACGGCAGCATGTCGTCGGGCGC
>JAPFSE010000691.1:0-21742 GCA_030777785.1 Beauveria caledonica | reverse complement strand
ACAAGTGGGTGGTCGACGTTAAGCATAAGACCGCACCTTATTAATGAGGTGCCCACACCACACGTTGAGCATTGAGCGATAACAATACCTCAAGATGATCCATCAATAAAAATGCAGCATCGTCTTGGCAAAATCTCCGTATTACAAAACTGGATAACGATACGAGCGCCCCAGTTCCGGACCTCGGCTATCGCTGAGTAACAGAGTTCGTCTGATTGTGGTGTGGCACCTGACACTTTCGGAGGATGCAGCCTGAAGATGTCTGTCTAAGCCTCGTTGTTAACATCCATGGCTGCTTTCTCGTGTTCGAGTCTTTAATTAGTTGGCCTGGGCTTAGTTCTAGCAGCTAGTAGTACTTGTATACAGGGCAAGCCCTAGGATTCGTGTTGAGGGCCGGGGCCCTGATCAGTATCAGGGTCTGTGGTGTCAGAGTGCGACGGATCCCACACTTGAAAAGTCAACTGCAGCTTTGACAGGCATTGCACATCTGCATACGGATACATCTCGCCGAAACGCATCGTCGCTGGACAATTTTCCAGAAGGTCGTACAAGAACGTTTGGGGCAAAGTTCCTAGCCCTATCTGTGCATTGTCTTTAGCACTATCCGTAACCGGAAAGCCGTTTGAGTTTGCAAGCCATAGTTGTAACACGCGGCGCAAAGTTAAAATGGCCAGATGCAGCCTGGGCAGACAAGTGAGTGCTGAAAGAAGTAGTCGAGATTCAAATTGTATTTGTCTTTTGCGCTTGGGCGTTTGGTGGCAAGCTGGCAGCGTGGGGGTTGATGTGCTTGCAGCAGGACGGCAAATGCCGGCTTGTCAGTATAGTACTGATCGAAACAAGACGAGGATGCGCGAGCAGGAGGAACTGGGCGGATAGCTCGCCAACTCGCTGAATTGTTCGGTGAGGGTGGCTGTATTCATTGGACAGAAAGGTGAGGGTGACTGACGGAGAGAGATGTAGGCGTTTTGCAACTAATGAGCGGGCCACTTTAGCGCGAGCAGTATCCGAATTCTAGTTAGTCGGCAGTTTATTATTGGCGTTATCTGCAGCGACTTGGGGGCATTAAGTAGATCATTCTTCGATGATCCATTGATATTTCCCGAAACGACAGTGGCCTGCATGAAAGTCCAGGGCCCTAGTCCATGAATATGACACGCTCCAGACCCTAGTCTGCATGGCAGGTGGCATGCATTGACCTGGCAGCTAGCAAGACGAGTCAGGATGGAGATTGGCAAGCGGACAGCTGGACGGTGTTGGCGGAAAGAAGTCATGGGTTGAAGCTAGTGGTGAGATTGCGAGGCCAATATGACATTGTTTGTTCGTTGAGAGGCGTGGTTGAAGAAGCGGCATGTTGTACGGAAGGGGAGCAAGAAGGCAGGCGAAAAGTGGTGGATAATGATGGATGGTGACGGGTGGCGATGGAAGGCCATGTGGGAACAAATGATGTGACGGAGATGCATAATGGTAATCTGCATGCACCTGTCGGGACAAACGCACAGGTGGCCGCAGCAAGAATTATTACATGTCGTTTGACCGTTGAATGAGCCTGTTCACCTGTCAGCCTGTCTGGTACTGTAGAGTAAGCCTTGTGTGGCAGTGGGCTGTGGCGGGCTGTTATTAGCGAGGTGTTACCGTGTTAGCGGACTCGCTACTCCGTACCTTTAGCGGCGGCGGGCGCTGGGACCAGCTCGTCAACGCCTGAAGGTGGAGCTTGTCCAGGCCTGTCCCAGACCATTTACAGGCTGTTAACGAGGGCCTAGACAGAATACGAAGGACGCTTTGTCGAAATACGTAGGAAAAAACTCAAGCAAGCCCCAAACTTTGACAGAGGAATAAAACAAGGACTACGAAACTCTCTGGTGGCTACCTTACAGACTTGTCTTGGCATTCTTGGCCCCCTGTCGGTGCAGATTATAACTATTACCTGAAATCGCAACCTGCAAAGCCCAATCCCCATGCTGGTATCCGTACAAGTGCTTCTTCCCTGCCCCATCCACACATCGGCGTTGACCGTGCGTTTCCTGCAAAGACGCCCTCGTTCCATCAAGTAATTGGGCCCAACGCCCCTACATTTGCCTCGTTTCCCATCTTTGCCCATCTTTGGTGTAGTACCATCACTTTGTTTGATGCTGTTGATGCCCTGGTGTTGCGATTCTATGGTGGTGGTCCCAGTGCGTAGTACGCACTGTCCGAGCAACCTTGTTCTGTAAATTCGTCTTTTCCATCCACTCGATCCTGGACCATCCACCCATCCACCCACCTCTAATCACCCACCACCACCATCACAACCACCATCACAACCACCACCCATCACCACCACCATCCAATCCACCCTCCCTTGTTCGCGCACTACGGACTCGCTAGTTTACGGGCCTGCGCATCCTTTGTCCGGCCCGGAGCTATTCTGCCACACTCAGCCGGCGCCAGCTCAACTTTCTCGGCCTGTCCCCAATCTGCTAGCTCTGCCTACCAATTAGTACTCGACTGCCTGTACCTGTAATCTGTTTGTCTGCCTTGAACCTCGACTCGGCCGGCCGCTTTAATTTCCTTCCTCCATCATCACCCATCCTCTCTGGACGCCATACTTTTTCCTCTCAATATCACCCTCTCTCTACTCAACCAGACGACGCCCCGTTCGCATCGTCTTCCTGGGTCCCCGTCCACCTTGCCTGCCTTTGTCTCTCCGCTCATCATCTCCTCTGTCAGCGCCGGCCCGTGATACCTCGTATACCTGCTCTAGCGGTCGCCTCACCCTTGCGCCAGCTCCGACATCTTACAGCCGAGTCTCTACCCTTCTCCCCGTTACCCAGAGAACGCAATTGCTACCACCTAGCATTCTATCGTCCTCGGGCACGGCGACACTGCACCGCTTCAACACCTCGGATCAGAACAAGACAGACAGACGTCTATGGTGGTCCCCTCGCCGCACTAGCATTATTACTACTTCACGGCCTGCCCTACCAAGGACCCATCAACTTGCGCGCCTCTCCCGTCATGCTTAAAGCTCCAGCACGTCCCTGATCCAGAAAACAACGCTCTCCCGCTTCTTGCCTGTGCCATCTACACCCCTCTCTCGGTTCCTCGGCCGTGGATTCGTCGTGGCTTCTACCGCCTCATCCGCTCTGCTTCTGCATCGCCATGCAATAAGCCACCCTCGCCTACCTGTTCCACAAGCTTGCACAAGCTTGCCAGAATCAGCCGACAGCGCTGCCCGCCTAAATCACCGTCCACAACCCGGCCACAAGACTCCGTTGCTGCGCCTTCATCCCACCACCCGCCAATTTTGTCACTGTACGGCCAATTTTTCGCTCTTTTTGCCCCTCCTCTACTGCCCTCTCGCCCTCGCCGCCTCACACTTGGTCATATTTGCTCCCATCGTCAACCCTCACCTCGGCTGGCTACCTGTTCACACGCACTCTCTGCCAGCGCTCTCTACTACCTTGGCACACTCGGCGCCCGTACCCGTCTTATGCAGAACCCCAACACATCTCCTATCATGACGCCCCATAGCGATGTCGCGGCTTTTCATCGTGTGCTCCAGTCTAGTCGTCGCATCCTGATACTCTGCGGAGCCGGCCTGTCAGTCGCATCCGGTTTGCCAACCTTTCGCGGTGCCGATGGCTACTGGCGCCACCACGATGCCACTCGACTAGCGACAATGCAAGCTTTCAGGACCGATCCAGGCCTAGTCTGGTTGTTTTACGGTTATCGTCGACACATCTGTCTGAAGGCCCAGCCAAACGCCGGCCATCGAGCCTTGGCCGCCCTCGCCAAGGCAAACCCAAACGTTCTATGTCTAAGTCAGAATGTTGATGGTAGGTCAAACCCCTCCGTTGCGTGGACTGTACTGTATAAGACGAAACTGACCGTTCTAGATCTTTCGCAGCGTGCTGGCTTCCCGCTTCAGAATCTTCACACTCTGCACGGATCTCTCTTCAACATCAAATGCACAAACGATGCGTGTTCCTGGACGCAGATCGGGAATTACGATGATCCCTTTTGCGAATCGTTAATCGAGGCTTCCAGAGATGCACCACCAGGTCAGAAACTCCCACTATTGGACCCATACCATCGCATCAGACATGTCCCGGAAGAGGAGCTTCCCAAGTGCCCCCAATGCAATAATGGGCTACAGCGCCCTGGCGTTGTCTGGTTCGGTGAGATGCTTGACGAAGACATGGTGTCGAGTATTGACAGCTGGTTAAATGAGGGCAAAGTGGTAAGACTTGCGGCTCGGTCCGTTTCCCTCTAGAAGCGACTAACACGACGCAGGACCTCATGCTAGTCATCGGCACGTCGGCTCAAGTATACCCCGCAACAGGCTACATCGACGAAGCACGCGAGAGGGGCGCCGTCGTGGCTGTAATCAATCCCGATGCCGAGAACGATGACCAACTAGAAAAGCTAGGGCCAAACGACTTCGCTTTTGGACAAGACGCTGCGACGTGCTTGCCAGTACTTCTTGGTCCAGTAATTGGCCAAGCACAAGCTAATGGCGAATTTGCACGATAACAGAACCAGGGGGCGGAATCCTGCGTTGACGAGTGGCTGGTTCTCCCCGCACGGCACGCAACGCATAAAAAGTAAGATGGCGGTCAGTGACCGCCCGTGAGCAGAGCAGGAATTTGCTCTCCGCCATCAGGACTGGCACATGAAAATCTAGGTAATGACCACGAGCACAGAAGTATACCGGTTATACAATATATCACAGTCTCACGGCATCAAGTCACGGGGAATAAAGGAATCAAGTATATAGATTGGTAGCGATTTGTTTGTTTCCCATCTTTTCAATGCCGAAGCCAAAATTAGCTCCAAATTGTACGGGCATTTTTTCGATAAGGATTTCCACGCATCTCACGTGTTTGTCGTCATAGTCTACCCAAGAACCATCTGAACTTGGCCATTCTTAGATTAATCTAAATATAGTTACTTTATCATCAAGCACTGGCCCGTCTGATCATGACGGAAGCGGCCGCCGTATTTCATGCTAGTGCAAGCCCAATCGATCGTGATTTCCAGTCTCGACCATCCGTTTAGCAGGGTTCGCTAGCCATCCTCATGCACAGTAAGCTGGTAAGAGTTTCCTTTGCTAACAAAATATACCTTTTTTCCCGCCACCCTTGAAGATCGTTTCCCTCCCAAGAGGTTCCGCAGATATAGTATAGCCCCCAAGTTTCTTAGGCTGGCAAACCTGGTCACCCCCGCCTTGCACAGTTACATTGTGGGATGTGACCTTGGTCCTTCCCCGCATGACTTCCTCTCCGCTCACAGGTGCCTTGTTGCTCCAACTACCACGCAAAGAAGGGATGTTAGTCGCGCCAATCATGTCTTTCCGAACGCGGGGAGAACTCTTCTTGGAACTTGCTTCCTCAGCCCTGCTGCTGCGAAGCAAACGCGCGGAGTATTTCTCAAGCCTGCCAGTGCTGAAAAGGAAGTTCATGGAATCATTCTTTCTGAACCGTCTTTTACACGTTTGAAGCCTCCCAAGCATGCGCCGCTTCACTTTTCTTCTCTTTTGCTTCTTCACAGGACTGCCGGCCTCCACATCAAACGATTCGCTCACGTATGTCGACCCCCTGATCGGCTCCCTGAACGGCGGCAACGTCTTCGCCGGTGCAACGCTGCCCTACGGCCTGGCCAAGGCTGTCGCCGACGTCGACGGCCAGAATACGGGCGGTTTTGCCACCGACGGCAGCAATGTCACCGGCTTCTCGAGCCTCCACGACAGCGGCACCGGCGGCAACCCGAGCCTTGGCAACTTTCCCCTCTTTCCGCAGCTCTGCCCCGGCGACGCCCTCGACGCTTGCAAGTATCGCATCGACGAGCGCAAAGAGCGGTACGTGAATGATTCCGTGCAGGCGACGCCGGGTCGTTTTGCGATTGGGCTCGCGTCGGGCATCCACACAGAGATGACGGTGTCGGAGCACGCGGCGCTGTATCGCTTCACATTTCCGCAAGGCGACGCGCACCCGCATATCCTGTTGGACTTGACGGATCTGTGGAAAAGTCGCCAGAACGCGTCGATTCATGTGGACCCGGACTCGGGCCGCATGACGGGCAACGGCACGTTTCTGCCGAGTTTCGGCGCCGGCTCGTACGTGTTGCATTTCTGCGTCGACTTCTTCGGCGCGCATGTCCACGATACCGGCGTGTGGGTCAATAGTCGCGGCGGCACAGACCCCAAGGAGCTGTACGTGACACGCGGCTTCAACTTGTTTTACGTGGAAGCGGGCGGCTGGGCGCGGTTCAAAACGACTGGCAAGGACCGCACGGTGACGGCGCGGGTGGGGGTGAGCTTTAAGAGCAGCGAGCAGGCGTGCCGCAGCGCCGAGACGGAAGTGAGAAACCCACTGGACAAAGCCGAGTTTGGGAGGCTCGTGGATGGGGCGAGGAGGAAGTGGAGGGAGAAGCTGAGTCCGATCAAGGTAAAAAGCGGCGGTGCGAGCGAGGATCTGCAGAAGAGCTTCTGGAGCGGTGCGTACCGCAACATGATTTCGCCGCAGAATTATACGGGTGAGAATCCGCACTGGGATACGGGACGGCCGTACTTTGACTCGTTTTACTGGTGAGATTCCCCGATATTGCTTTCCCGGAGAGTCAGACTAATTGGACGATAGCATGTGGGATGCGTTTCGCGTCCAGCACCCTTTCTTGACCGTCGTCGACCCGACCGCGCAGGCGCAAATGGTCAACACCCTGCTTGACATCTACACCCACGACGGCTGGCTTCCTGACTGCCACATGTCGCTCTGCAGCGGTTGGACGCAGGGCGGCTCCAACGCCGACATCGTCCTCGCCGACGCCTTCCACAAGAACCTGTCCGCGTCCATCGACTGGGACGTTGCCCTCCGCGCCGTGCTTGCCGACGCTGAAGACGAGCCGCTCGAGTGGTCGGTCCGCGGTCGCGGCGGCCTGCGCAGCTGGAAGACGCTCAACTACATTCCTTACCTCGACTACGATCCGCTCGGTTTCGGCACAAACTCGAGAAGTGTCTCGCGCACGCTGGAGTATGCGTATAACGATTTCTGTATCGCGACCATGGCGGGGGGCATGGGGAAGGGGGAGCTGGAGGAAAAGTATTCGAGGAGGAGTGCGAATTGGCTGAACCTTTGGAGGGAGGATCAGACGTCGGTGATTAATGGCACGGATACGGGGTTTAGAGGCTTTTTTCAGCCGAAGTATCAGAATGGCACCTGGGGGCTCCAGGATCCGATTGCATGTTCGGCGCTGGCGAGCTTTTGCTCGCTGACAACGAATCCGAGCGAGACATTCGAGGCCAGCATCTGGCAGTATCTCTTGTACGTCCCCTCCCGCTCTGAGTTTGTGACAACCTACTAATACGCCATGTCAGCTACGTCCCTCACTCCGCTGCCGCTCTCATCGACCTCCTCGGCGGCGACGACGCCTTCATCAAGCGCCTCGACTACTTCCACACCGTCGGCCTTGCCGATATTTCCAACGAGCCCGTCTTTCTGACCGTCTACATGTACCATTACGCCGGCCGTCCGGCGCTGTCCACGCAGCGCATCCATACCTACATTCCCAAGTCGTTTGATTCCTCCCCGGGCGGCCTACCCGGCAACGACGATTCAGGCGCCATGGGGTCTTTTGTCTTCTTTTCCGTGCTCGGCTTGTTTCCCGTCGCTGGGCAAAACGTGTACCTGATTAGCGCGCCGTTCCTCGAAGAGGTGGCCATCACGAGCCCGCAGACGGGGAAAACGGCGACGGTGCGGTGCAGCAATTTTGACGCCGATTACAAGAGGGTGTATGTGCAGAGTGCGAAGGTGAATGGGGTTCCGTGGACAAGGTCGTGGATCGGACACGAGTTCTTTGCAGAGGGATGGACGCTGGAGCTGGAACTTGGGGAGGAAGAGTCGAGCTGGGGATCAAAGATGGAGGACCGCCCGCCGAGCTTTGCGGTTAAGATGTAGATGCTATAATTTTACGATAGGTGAATGAATATCAAAGTGTCAGCACAAAATGATCAGTGAGCCGGTATTATGTACGCCGGGACAGACAAGACTGAGGGCCGGTGGTGGCCATACTGAGTCGGCCTCTTCCTGAGTCAAAACAGTGTGTCAACGAGGGCTGCTAAACTTGCGATTGGGCATCAATCGCCGCCGTGGTCGCACCGATGAGCGTAGAAGCCGATACCCGCGGCGTCAGGGCCCAGAGTCGGCTTCGGCTAGTCCGTCCCCCGCCGGTCTCTCTCCCGCTGCAGCTGCTCCTACTGTCGCAATGCAGCCGGTTACCGATGCTTTTGGCATTTATTTGAAGAGTTCTTTCTCCTTACCACCGCGCTCCATTGGGACTCGTTGACGCGCCTGACGCGTCAAGCGGTTGCGCCGCTTGTTTCTGACACCCGCGAAAGTGAGTACTATACGTAAATTCGCCTCTGACGAATAGATCAACAACTGATCTTGAGGTTTCAACAGCGCATTATACCCACTAGGCTTAGGGCTATTCTAAAACATATTTGACTAATCCGGAGGCAGAACAACCAAACGCTGCCCTCAGCACCACGCCGCCGAGATCGCGATCTTCTACCACGACTTTATAACAGCGGCATCAACGGCCCCAGCCCCCCCTCCCCGCGCGGCGGGCGTCAACCACCAGGGGGGGTAGACAAAGAGCCGACAGGCAGGGGCCAGCTAGACAGCTTTAGACGATACGGCTGATACTGCAGATGCAGCAGATAATGCTATCACAGATACAGGCTCTAGAGCAACGCCGACGCCGGGAAGCTTTAGGTCATATACGATACATGTTACCACGACTCCCATACAAATCCCCTATATAGGAAGTACAATTTTATCTCGATCCAATCCATTATAGCTTCTCACGGCCAGTCTTATCATCTCTGTCAACGCCGACTTCACAGCAAGAATACAGCTCCCAGCCGTCATAGCAGCCACCTTCAAGCTTTAGCTAAATAACTGGCTAAAAAATCACATTACAGTGAATCAGTCCTCCCCAGTAACGTTACCCGCAAATTTTGGTAGATTCACCTCAAGGATCCTTCCTAAAATGGTATAGTAGGTTGTTCAGTATTCAATTCTGGTGTTGATCTTGCAGCCCGCGGGGTCGTTCGACACGCTGGTGTGCTCGACTTGAGAAGTCATCTACGGAGTACTGTTTTGGCTGCACCCCTCCCAGTCGGTGTCAATATACTTACAAGGCAACACGCGGATTCGACGGCCAGCGTGGCCATCCGACGACGATACCAAGCCCAGTATTCCAATAAGACATAAAAAAAAACGCCTGCGCCAGTGTACATGGCCAGTTCTCTCACAGCACACTCCATCAGAACGTCGGGCGGCTATATTTTTTTTTAGGGGCCCCGAAATTTATAAAGTTGATTTTAAATTTTATACCGTAGCCACATAACGACGATATACCCCTGAACATAACTTCTTATCCTCTACTATCCTCTACCATTTTCTCTTCCTAACACACACATAATAAGGCCTCGCTCAGCATGTAAGGCGCTTGAAAGAGGCGCTTAAAAGCACTCTTAAGGGCGCTATCAAAGGCATACTCAAAGGCGATTATTATAATGGGGACTCTAATGGAGTGACTTTAATAAGCTTCCTAGCTCTAATTGGCCTATGAAGACCTGGAAAATACTCCGATAGGTAATAATTACGTTAGAAGATATAAATTAACTTCATAAATTTCGGGGTTCTTTTTTTATTAGTAACGGCTTGCTTGCCTTTTTCTTCTGTTACCTATCTCGGCAGACAATCCTAACCTGTGATTGGCTGCAGCCAGTAGAGCCGCGGCGTAACACTGTTCCGAGTTAAGCACTGCTGTTACGATCTTTCCGTTGCCACCCGCAACGCGGCGGGGATAACAGCTGTTTAACATCTTCTAACGTGTGCTGACAGACGAGATCATTCGCGTGCCGCTGTCGGGCCTTTCTGCTGAATTTCTAAGCAGGACACGCAAAACTGGATGCGACCATCGCTAATTAACTTGACATGAATAGCGTCATCGTCCAGGCCTGGGTCAATGACGTTGCCATAGCGAATCACGACCCCAACACACCGAGTCCCTCGAAGCGCGCACGAACGAGTGAAGGTGTTGACGAGGACGATATCGAACATTTTGATCTCGACCAGACGCCAGTACAGAGAAATACTGGACTTGGCGGAGATGCTGTGGCCCCAAATACTTCGACACGGTCGGCGTCGTCGTTTCCAGCCGTGATGGCAAGCCGTCCGGTCTTTTCTCATCAACACACAGCCGACACCTCACAGTCAGACGCCATGAGTCAGCGAAGCAAGTCTCCCTCCAAGCGGTTCCAAAAGATGGCTAGCCTGCATGACCTTGAGGTACCCGTCTACTTCTCCACGCAGCCTACGCCCGGGGCTATGCCTGCTGACACCATAGAGCTGCGAGAAGCGCTGTCCGCCGTCGAGGCCAAGGAGGCACTGCTGCCAGCGGTCCTGCGCTCGCACCCCGACTTTCAAGGCAACACGCGGATTCGACGGCAAACGTGGCTATCCGACAACGATACCTGTAGCGCCGCCGAACGCGACGCGGTGCTCCAAAACCACGAGCGGCTTCGCGACATTGTAGAAGAATCGCGCGAGTCGGCCGAGATACAAAGGTCCGAGGCCGCGTGGAACTCGCACGTGCACAGCCATCTTCTCAAGCACGTAACCCGGCACACGCAGCACCTCAAGTTCGAAGACATCACTTCGGCGCGAATCATATCGGCCTTTCGCCCGCGATTGTCGTCCAGCGAGCAAACATCGTCAGCGGCCAGCAATGCGTCGGGACGCGGGCCCCCCGCTGCTTTGGCAACGTCAGTTCATAAGATGGTCGACTTTGCCCTGGTTATGCATCCCTCGTATGTGCTGCAGACCCTGATTGACCAGTTTCTCAAAGGAGAATCTTGGGAGAAGCAGTCGATCAACCAAACGCGCTACGAGCCGCTGCGCAAGCGACCCGCGCCTATCTTCATCGAGACCAGGACGGTCTCAGGCACCAAGGAGAACGCCAACGTGCAGCTGGGCATCTGGGTCGCTGCATGGTACGAGCGTATGCGCTCCATCATGGCGCTAGCGGGGACTGAAGAGGAGAGGCTCTTGACGCTGCCGGTGATCCAGGTCCTGGACAGCGTGTGGTCGGTGTCATTCGTGGTGGATGAAGGCACGCGTATTGTCAGTATTCTTCCATTTTTCCCTTATTTCTTCTCTCAGCTGACACGCTCTTAGCGTATCATCGACGACAGCCACATTATTGGCAACACAAGCTCTATGTTAGGCATTTACCAGCTCCAAGCTTCAATGGTGGCGCTCGGAGCATGGGTGAAAGATGTGTTTGAGCCCTGGTTTACGAATCTGCTCACGCGCGCCGTGGAGAATCGCGGGAACTCGACTACCGCACCGTGTTGACTGAAGAGAGAAGAAGCTGTTGTGCAGGGACAGCTGGGGGACACCCTTATGGGGTGGGTACATGCTATAGCCAATAAATTCAGCCTTATTGGGGGTACCTCGCCCATGCATCTGACGTCAAATGCGTGGACATGACGAGATAAGAGAATGGTCTGATATCTACAATAGGGGTAAGTTTGTTAGTTATGGCATGGACCCTCCTCGTAAGAGTGTCCCCCAGATGTCCCTGCCAAAAGCCTCTTCTCTTTACTCTCTACAATCAACACTCATTCTATGTATGACTAATCACTGTTCTGCGTGACATCTGATGCAATACAGGTAATTCTCACTAACTTGGTAGCCAGTTCAATCAACAACTAGTCAATCATCAGCCACTCCCAATCAACAGCCAGTAAATCACCAGCCAGTTAAACAACAGCTAATCAATCGACAGCTAGTCAATCGACAGCTGCTTAACTAACAGCCAGTTCTTGATTGTCAGATAGTTGATTAGAGTGGTGCTATCTTCACGAGAGCCTTTTGCTAATCGGACGAGCCTCACATTACGTACCCCGCCTATCGAAGCGTGAAGAGCGGGGAAAGAAGTGTGAAGAGCGAAGGAACAAGTAGAAAGAGCGGACGAAGGGTCGAAGTAAAGAATATGGACTGCTCGTTGTACGTTGCGTGCGTTCTGGTGTAAGTGGCGGTGTGCCCCACAACGCATGCGATGATGTCGGCCTCGCATAAAATAATACGTAAACACTAAACTTGCCATCTCCAACACACCAACCACCCTGCAGAAACCAGATACGACAGTCTACAAGGCCGAAAAAAACATCAAGAAATCCGATTCGCGCATACTCCACGCTTTCCCGACCTCGAACCATTTCTTACCCCTTCAGCGGGCCCGCGCCCACCCCCCTCACTCATCCGCCATCATGCAGGGCTTCAACATGGGCAGGTACGTGCCGCCGGAGCATGAGGGCACAACAAGCGGCAATGCGCTGCACCGCAAGCACGCCCTCGGCGCGCGCGCCTCCAAGCTGCGCACCGACGGCGCCCTCACGGTGCGCTTCGAGATGCCCTACGCCGTGTGGTGCGCAACGTGCCCGCAGCCGACGCTCATCGGGCAGGGCGTGCGGTTCAACGCCGAGAAGCGGCCCGCGGGGCGCTACCACACGACGCCCATCTGGAGCTTCCGCTTCCGCCACGCCGCGTGCGGCGGCGCCATCGAGATGCGCACCGATCCCCGAAACACAGCGTACGTGGTCGTCTCGGGCGCAACGCAGCGCGCGGAAACGGGCGAGGACGCGCGAGCGGCCGAGGAGCTCGAGGGTGGCGTGCCGGTCCTGACGGACGCGGAGCGCGAGACGCTCCGTAGCAACGCGTTTGCGAGCCTCGAAAAGACGATTGGCGACCGCGAGCGCCTACACGAGTCGTCGCGGCGCATCGACGAGCTGGCGGGCCTGGCGCGGCGCCGCTGGGACGACCCCTACACGCTGAACCAGAAGCTGCGCGGGGCGTTTCGCGCGGAGCGCAGGCAGAGGGAGGCGGGTGAGGCGGCGACGGCGGCGCTCCAGGAGAGGATGAGTCTGGGGATGGACATTCTGCCCGAGACGGAGGAGGATGCGCGGCGGGCGCGGCTGGTGGACTTTGCGCCCGAAGACGCGGGGGATGCGGCGCTGTCGAAGCCGTTGTTTGGGACGGCGGCACGCGGGGAAATGGACGACGACGACGACGACGACGACAAGGGCAACGAGACGGTTATGACAAAGGAAGCAAGGCGAAAAGTGCAGACACGAAAGTCGTTTGCCACGCAGGTCATGGGAAACACGAGAGTAGCAAAAGACCCGTTTTTGATGTCGGCCTCTGGAACGAAGAGGGCAGACGGAAAAGGTACGGCGAGGATACCAGGCATCAAGAGGAAGAGGGATGTGGAGGCGAGCAAAGACATGACTGAGCCGCAGAGGAAAGCGCAGCAGAGCGACCATGGTGTCTCCAAAGGTGCTGCTCTGGTAGAATACGACTCGGATTAGACGCGTTGAATGCAGAGGGAAAAGGACCTTTGGGTTTGCATGACATGTAGATTTAGGCGTTTTGACTGTTTAGATATTCTCGATACCCCCCGTTGCGAATCGCATCTTTGACATTTTATGCTTTTTTATTTTTTTTTCACAAGTTTTGCATTCTCCAAATGCCGCTCACGTCCGCATCGTACTTCCACCCTCGCCTCTCCATGTCATCTCTCGGCCGGTACGCCTTTTCCGCCACCTCGAGCAAGTCCAGATCCAGCTCCACGACGCTCATGCCCTCTTTTCCATGCCCCAGCCTCCCGACCGCACCCAGCATCGGCATCGCCGCCTGGGACACGCCCGCATGCTCCCTCCCCTCTCCATCATACCCCTCCGCCACCCCATCTTGGTCTGCTTCGTCCGCCGTCGCGCCGCCGCAATTCACATACACAATCGCGCACGAGTTCTCAAACGCGCGGGCCACGCACATGGTGTCCAGAAACAGGCGCTCCGCGTGCGGATTCACCGGATTCACCGGCTCCTTCACGTCGCGCGCGACCCAAAACGAGGGCACCACAATCAGCCGCGCGCCGTCGGCGGCCAGCGCGCGAAAGGCCTCGGGAAAGCTCAGGTCCCAGCAGATGAGCATGCCGGCGCGGACGCCGAGCGGCGTGTCAAAGGCCATGTGGTGCGGGGCCGCGGCCGCGGGCGGCGCGCGCAGCAGCGGCTTCTCCGGGTGCCACAGGTTGCGCTTGTGGTAGCGCCCGCAGACGGCGCCGTCGGGGCCGATAAAGTAGGCCACGTTGGCGAGGGGCGGCTCGTCGGCCGCGTCGGACGGGTGCGAGAGGTCCTCGAGCAGCGTGCCGGGCACGATGCACAGGCGCAGCTCCCGCGCCAGCGCCTGGTACCGCGCGAGGATGGCGGGCGACTGCTGCGCGCACCGCAGCAGCGCGGTCCGGTCGCCGACCCAGCCCTGGACGTGGTACTCGGGGAGAACGGCGAGCTGCGCGCCCTGTGCCGCGGCTGAGCGGATAAAGGACGCGGATTTGGCGTAGTTGCCCTCGATGTCGAGACTCTGTGCGCGAAAATGGCTTGTCAGGCAACGAGTTGATAGTGGGGGTATACGCATGGCGGGGGGTGAAGAGGATGCGGAGAGCAAGGTGATGGAATCCAAGGTGTGAATACCTTTGAATAGAGTTGAATCAGTGCAACCTTGAGTTTCGACATTGTGAAAGACGACAATCTCGTTGTCGTCCGTCAATTGTCGTCTTGAGAAATGTAAGGTATAAAGTTCCTGTGATCTACGTTCCGGCCCCCATACATACAATTGCGCCCTATGACGAACAGACGATGGGGCGGATCGAGCCAATGACGAAAAGCTTCCCCAGCCTGATGAAAATTGGGCTGCGGCCCTGGAATTTGATAGCTGAAAATACCTGGTAATAAGACCGATCCTTGTAGGAATAAATAGAAACCCAAGCTGCTCTACCACGTAACTAATGTCCCACTGAAAGCTGGAAAGACGCCAAATCCCAATGTAGAAAGCAACCCTCCCGTGTGGCATAAAACCCCCTGATATAAGCTCCAACTAAAAAGCTTTACTGTAAAAATGTAGATGACTGAGCCGTCTGTGGATCGTGAGCTTCGTGAATCATTTGCGTCGTGTCATTAAACGTGGTCTTAAAAATATTTGGTAGCGAAATGTGGATGAAGGGAATTGAAGTGTCCGTTTTGATAGCTTGGGCAGCCGAAATGGTCAAACCGGCAATTTCACCTTGACAGTTTAGCACCATTTCAATAAATGATTCAGGGAAAATTCATCATACCTAGTCCCAGAAGCAAAAGGTTTCGTGCAATAGACGGTGCCAGCCTGTAAGAGCCGAGAAAAAGTGACGCCATAGGACATATAATGTGTGGCCACCAGCTCCAGCTGGGTCCGCGTAGAATTGTGCTGTGGATTCGATTGGTTGAAGATTCGACGCCTTGCAAGGCTCCCAAGATATTCATCACAGAGTGGTGTGCGGAATCCAGTTTGTCTTGGTGGTTGCTGTGCGAGAGGTACATTTCGTGCGAAAACCTGTGCAGGCGATCAAGGTTCTGTTTCGATTAGCCCGTGGATGCTCGCAGAATAATGACTCTACACACCTTTTCAAGCGTGTTTTGTTTTTCCATGACTTTGTCAGCTCGGAACTCCGTTTCTTCCTATGTCGAGTTAGCAAGTATTACTTTGTGCGATTATTTGGTCTTACCAGTTGAGTCTGCAGCCGAACTGATGAAGAGGCGGCTGTAGCGATAGTTGCTATCATAGTTTCGACTCCCTCGAGCGTATCTTTATGCACCGTCTGTAAGGCATTGCTATGCTCTATGGCGAATTGTACCTGGTTTTCGCGGATGGATTCAAGCAAGGCATTGACAATGTTGTGCAGCTGCCTAGCGTCCTCGAGTCCAGACTGTACTTCCAAAGCCGACTGCTGTTCCTGATTAGCAGTTTGAGAATGACATATCTAGCTTAAAGTAAACATACTCTGGAAATGGTCATTATTTTCTCATTGAGCACGCGATCCAGACCGTCGAGCTGGGACTTGAGCGATTCAGTGTGCGGGAGGAGAGAGTCGGCTGCCTCGGTCGTTCTTTGCATAAGATGATCGACTCGGCGCAGCTGCTCCTCTACTTGGACTTCTACTTTTTCCGAAAATCTTTCCATAATCTCAGTGATCTTTTTGTGCAGATGAATGGTCGAATCTAGTACTCGAATTAGCGACAGAGCCGGATAATCGGGCGATACAAGCGTACCCTTCTCATTGTCAGACTTTGCAATCTCGCAGAACCGCACAGCCTTGTGTCTGTAGCTGATCCAAGTATTCCACGACGAATCAGATTGAGCCAGGCCCTCGAGGCATTTGTCGATTTCGACAGTGGAAACGTGCAGGTGGGGAGTTTTGCCGACCTCGATCTTTGTGAGAGCTGGCTCGCGAAACATTGCGCACTCTCTCGGAATGACGAAACTCCCTCTCTCCAAGTCGCAAATTGCCAATCCAGCGGCATACGAGTCGATAAAGTCCCGCGTCAGTCGTCCAGTGTTGGCGAGCTCAACCGTTTCGTCTTGGCCATGGAGCAAGTGGCAGTTGTTCACGAGGAGTCGAGCCGCAATCCGGTGGCAGAGGGGCTGAGACTCGAGACTCTCAAGCTCTTGAAGTGCAGAAGAATAGATGTTGTCCGACTGTAATCGATATCTCGGTAGCGGGGCTGTATCTATTTCGTCTGTGTGTCCGTCGTACGTCGCTCGATGCGCTGCAAGGTGTCAGTTGAAAGCTTCAATCTTGATAGTTTGCGCATCTCTCGTACGGTACAGCGCCTTTTGCGCATTCCAAGAGAAGCTGGAGACTACTTTTGTCAGTTGCAGAGTAAAGAAGAGAGTATGCACAAGCTTTGCCATGTTCCCCTGCTGCGGCTAGCTCGTCCAGGTGAGAGGAATTCGGTGCGTCCGATGTCGCGAGATTCTCACGGACATGAGAGCAGAAGTAGGAGGCACGAGAGGATTTATGTTGCGTGAATAGGATGGAATCTTGCACAAGTCAAACGGTCGATATTCAGCAAGAAACACCGGCCTGCGCACTTGACAGCTGCCACACGTGTGCATCACGAGGCTTGCAAACGCCCGTCAGGGAACTCTCCAAGACTGAGGCGCGTTTGCTCAAAACTCCTTATACTCGGGGGTTACAATTTAGTAGATTAAATACAAGAATCATCAAGCAGCGGCTATGCGAGGGAAAAAAAACCCCTGCTCATCAAAGATATGATGGCGAATAGGCACCCTCGGAAAAGGTGACGTTGTGTAAACTTCTTGCGTGGCCCTGCAACAGACAGCTTCCCAATCCCGCAGCATTATCTTACACTAGAATGTTCATTTCGAGGTCATTATGTTTGTGCATTTATACGTCTAGAGCGTAATAAGAAAGGGTAGAGGAAAACCAAGTCAAGCGAAAAACAAGACATGAAATAAGATCAAATGTAGTTGAGACTCGTGTCAACTCGCGGCGCGTCCCACGCATCCATCCCAATGTAACAAACTCCATGCCATCTCTTCCATGCTCCATGCAAATAATAAAATTAGTAACAATAATGAGATTGCCAAACCTCCCAATCGTGCAGTACAGGAAACGACGCAGTTGGAGGGTAAAAAAGGGCAAGGTACAAATAAAAGAATCGTCAAGTTCCCGAATGCGAGGGATCCTCGCAGATTATAGTAATACACGATCGGAAGGTATTGTTTTTACTAGACCGACCGCCGCAAAAAGGATCACTGTGTCGTGACCTGTTCTGTTGATCGGGAATGTCTCAACTGACGCAGCAAGGTTTTGCAGTCTGGTCCAAGCTGATGCCAGCACGTCTAGCTTCTGAGAAACGGCCAGTGGTAGGTTAATCGAGTCAGCTAAAGCTTCGAGGGTCAAACATGACCATGCCGTGATTCGTCGTGTACTGAGGCGGATGCCTCCCCCCGCCATTCTGAAGCATTGCCTCGAGCGTATGCAAACGCTCCACAAGCTGCTGGTGCTCGTTCATCATGGCCCGGTTGGCCCGCTCCAGCTGCTGGATGTACTCGGTGGCCTTGCTCAGAACAGTGCCCTTGCTGACCTTGGGGGCGCTGCTCGACGTGCCGTCAGACTCGCCGTCCTGCTGTGCTTGCAGCGCGGGTACCGCCGCCCGAAGTTCAGCAATGCGGTCCTTGAGATTTGTTCGGTACTTGCGCTCCACGTCGTTGTGGGTGGTGCGGTCGCCGCCGCCGCCGCCGCCGCTCTTTGTCCGGTCGCCGTCCGTCGCGGCGGCGCTCTGCTGCAATATCGAGCTCGTGGTGGGCTGGCTCGCTGCCGAGGACGGTAGAATCTTGGGCTTGATGTCTCTCGGCCGGCCGGCGACGCCAGATATGCCGCCTCCGGGGCCCCGGAAAGCCGACTGCGGGAAGGCAGCAGCAGTGCCGGGAGTCTGGTGAGGCGTGCTCAGTGTCGAGATGCTGCCAGGAGTTGGGTGCGCGTTGGAGGGCACGATGCGCGGGGCGTTTACAGTCAAATAGTTGCCGTATATTTGAGGAGCGCTGCCTGCTCTCGATGACGACTGGTATGGTGATGCGAGGTTGGCGTCGGAATGCATCTGTTGGTGAGGCTGTTGTGGCTGTAGATGGGGCGGAACCTCGCACTCGCAAGAACTGTTTGTCATTCGCCGTGGGACGTATTCATGCATGCGATTCATTGTCATTGAAATGTCTTGGCTTCCCCAAGGCACACTGTTTCCATACATCTGGGACTGGGGGCCACCAGGCATCTGTTCTTCGCGTCCAAGATTGTTGTTAGCGTCGCTGCCTTCCGAGGCAACTTTGCCCATGGGCTCTACATTGAGAGAGCTGTTGTTCCAATATGGCGTTTCCACGACAGGGTATGTGTCGGATGGCATCGTAGATGATGCAACTACTCCAATGGCAGAACTGACACGACGAGGTTAGCAGACGTAGCCGCGCAACAGGATATTTCTTGAGCACTGGACCAAGCTGGCATGGCTTTGATACGGAGCAAACTGAAGAGCAAGGTCAGCGCACGCACCTTGGTTGGCTGGCCATGTCGGAGGCTTGTGAATAATTGATGCTAAGATGGTCATGCGCCTCTTCGATGCTCTGGTGTACTACTGAGCTGTGCAGATCGGTCGGCGTGTTGGAAATTGCGCCTGAGTGACGGCTAACGATCCGAGGTCGCTTCGTTTCTCGTTCGACAAGCGCATCGGACGGGATAGTCTGCATCGACGAGGTTGACGGAGTTGGAGTTGGATATGGCGAAGCAGGCATGACAATGGAGGCTGGTTGAACTTCTGGAGAAGAGCTGGTCCTCGGGCTGCTACTTGCCGCACCATAGGGTGCTCCATCCAAGTCGAGACGCAGTGGCACAGCTGCAGTATTTTCCATGCTAGAGGTTATCGTTCTGACAAGATGTCCTGTGTGCACTGGCAAGCATGCACAATTCAGATGCGTGCACGCGCTTGGGTTTCCAAACGGAGTACTCGAAAGAAGCAGAGGCGCAGAAGACACTCGTAGAGACATGTAGGTTCAGGTGCGCCGAAAGCCTGCTGTGTCGGCTGTGGTTAAGACAAGGCGCTCGCTGATTACTTTTCCCTCATAGGACTTGTTTCTGCACCTTTTCTCTACCTGCTCAGTGTCCCGCAGCGAACTTTAACGTGCGCGTTGGAGGAGCAGCCTTGGAGTTGTCGATGGTAGAAATGGTTGCCATAGAGTTTGTGCGCCGATATTGGAGTGTCAACGACGAAACCCTGGGAGGAAGTGAGACTAGAGAAATTCTTGTCAATCGCAGTTAATGGCGTGGACGGTGTCTGTGGCGTGGACTGGATATACGAGGTGCGGATTGTTGGCGAGCAGTAACGCCGTCGGTAGCGGGGAGGGCGGGAGGCAAGACTTAAGAGGGCGACGCGAGATCGATCAAGGAGATCGGAGCTTAGGTGCACGATAAAGAGTCAAATAAGATGTAGCCGAGGGTTGTATTTGAAACGGAGCAGGGGGGAAGGGACCAAACTGAGGACAAAGCCACGGCTTCTTGCTAGTGTCCAAGTATATCGTTACTCTGGAGAGCTCAGTGGCGCGTCTCAAGGGGGAACAGCTTGAAGCACATGGTGCAATGCAAGGGGCTTTTCAAAAGCACGGTAGTGAAAAGATAAAAAGACCAAACTTGTTATTTTGCGGATATGTACTCCGCCTGCGAGGGTATGCAGAGGAAATACCAGTGTGGGATAGACTGGACGGGGCGGACGACTCGCCCACGCACACCCATGTAGAGTGGACTCCCGGAGGCGGCCAACCGAGCTTGTTAGGCGACAGCCAAGGGGCCATTCACCACTACGTAATTCCTGAATGAGGGAGGTTTGGGTTCAAGGGGAGGAGCAGCCACGGGAAGCCTAGACCAAAGGGTACACGGTGGGCGTGTGGTGTAGAGCTCGGGGATGAGACCGCAACAGGCATACGGAGTGGTTTACTTTTGCAGTAGGCTTTCGGGACGGAAACAAAAAGGGAAATTTGCAACCTTGACCCCCTCAGCTGAACCAAAGTTGAAGGGAGTGGAGGAGATTTGTCGATCCTGTGCAGCGTCGCCTAACTAGAGTAGAGTTTGCCAAGCGGGAACGCGTGTCGGTTATCTCCGATTTTAACCAGTACAGTGCCCATTACTAGGCAAGGTCACACGGTAATGTACCTGAAATGTCTACTTGAATTGAATCCCAGATTGCATTTAAATACACAAACTTGGACACTTGTAACTTTGACGTCTGATACAGGCCATGGGTGCTTCAGGATACCATGGATAGCCGGCCTGGTAGCAGACTAAAACGTTGGATTGTGAAAGGCAAGAAACAGATACAACACGAAAAACAGTGGTTAGAACGTCCTTCTCTTGCGCTGTTCCTTGCGTTGTTCCATAGGCTGTTCCTATACCCTTGACCAAGTCGAAGTGACCATGTCGAAACCCATGGCTGTCGATCAGTACTCATTGCCAGGATATTTGAACATGTCTGCATAATAGCCATCACAGCGAAAGCTGAAACGAAGGTTCTGGAAAAAGAAAACAGAATGGTATACCAAAGGTGGAAGCCCAGCTTGCCTTGCCAGCCTTATGTGCTGTCGCATTATGAAGCAGTGCTGGGATGTAGATGAAACACGTTGCAAGGTAGGTCCCGGATGGACAAGCCTGTAGACTTGTCCATGTCTTCAAATTATGGCGACAATTACCTGGTCCGGCTAGTCAATCATGTACTCATATGGTTAGAGGCGGCGGACGGGACAAGCAACATGACTTGGGGGCCTTGCTAGCGTAACGTTTGGGCTTGCAGCGACGAGCAAGGCCATAAGCATAAGTAGGTCGCGGATCATGTCGCAAGCGATTCTGCAGAATGATTTAAACTTGCAAGAGCCAGCGGGCTGCATGACTGACATGACTGACAAGGCATGCCCAACTTGTCACGCATCCTGCAAGCCGACCCGGCAAGACACTGGGCCATGGGCAGGCAGGCAGCATAATAATACGGGGTAGAATGCCAGTAAAAACCGGTCATTTCCCCCGGGCAAGCCGTTTCTTCTTCTCCGGCCTGAGAGCGATACACTCACCGTAACTACGAATAGGTCTGTCTCTCTCTTTTGCGCGTTGGTCACCGAGGCTTTTAGTCCAATCCCCTGGCCCGCCCCAGATCCTTGCACAGCTCAGAACCTACCCGTACTAGTACATACATAAATTCTCTTTAATAACAAGTGATCTACGTTGCTATGCTGTGACCTGCCGCTGGGGGTTTGGGGGTGGGGGGCCT
>JAPFSE010000690.1:0-26176 GCA_030777785.1 Beauveria caledonica | reverse complement strand
GTGACGCGCCGCGCCGGCGTGCTGAGCGCGCGGCACGCGCCCAGCACGGGCTTCCCGTCCCAGTACTTGAGCCCCAGCCACAGCCGGCGGTTCGCGACGTTGGCCGTCGTGATGGGCTCCATGGGCCGCGTGAGCATGTCGTCGGCCGACGGCGGCGTCGGCCCGGCCCGGTACACCGAGGACAGGAAGCCGGCGCGGTGGAGGGCGGTGGCGAGGTGCATGCTGGATTTGGAGGACCGGAACGAGGTGAGGCCCAGGCGCGCCTTGGAGGCGTTTTGGAGGTGCGAGCACAAGTCGACGAGCGTCTTGAGCGACATGCTGAGCGTTTGTGTGTGTGTGTGTGTGTAGATGTCGTGGTTTAAAAAAAAAAGTTGTTGATTGGTGAAACGTAATGAGCCGCCGTATATCGGCTTCAATGGCCAATGTAAAAAGGTCTCGAACGTCTTTTTGAATCTTGTCGGTGGCAAGCTCGCGGGTTGACGTGTGCCCTGGAGGTGGTCTCCTGTTCTGCAGAGCTTCGGGACGCTTGCGCGGTTCTCGTCGATTCAGTGTCGGTTGGCGTGAAGCTTGCTGGGATTAAGCCAAAACTTGACTGCGGGTGTTGGGCGGCAGCTTTTGCGCCGCGTTGCTATCGTAGGCAGCTTCAATGGCACGCGCGACGGAGGTGAGAAATAGGATGTCGTCGCATGTTCCTTCTTGGAGGGTCCGCCAAAATTATTTCTTGGGGGCACCCTGAGTGGATGACTAAGCCGATGATGGCCAACACCAGCGACATGTTGTCCATCAAGAGTTTGATTGTGGAGGATATATGAAATCAAATTTCTTTTGCAGTGGCTGAGTGATTTTGAGACAAGCATTTCCAGATTTTTAAGACAATTGAGAAAATGAAAAGGGCATAGTGCCGACAGTCGTGCTCTCTATTTAAGAATTATGTTGTACAGTTTCTGAGTGGGTTCTTCATACATGAGATCCAAATGCAAAATCCCCCAAAGCTTTTGTAAGTTTTCTATATTACATCATTTGCCAGATAGCCACGGCATTGTGCCACAGTTCCTTGAGCGGCCTGCGGTAGCTGTACGCGATGAAAACGCCCGCCGCCAGGAACGGGCTCGTCGCCAGCCCGGCAAGCAGCCGCCCCAGCACCCGGCCCTGCCTGTCCGTTCTGCGCACGCACTCGGAATACGGGCGGTTGCTAAACACGACGAGCGAGTACTTTGTCTGCCATCCTAGCCACGGGAGCCGATAGGACAAAAACTCCTCAAAGGACTTGCGGAGCTTGTACGCGACCGACTGCGACGTGCGCATCTCCACGTAGTTTTGGAACGCAAGGTCGTTGATGGTGTAGGCGTCGACCCAGCGCGTGGCCGAGTACTCGGCGAGCGCCTGCGCGTGCGCCTGCTCGGACGCGGCGGCGGCGGCGGCGGCAGAGACCTCCTCGTCCGAGTCGGATGCGGAATCGCCGACGAGCGGGTTGTTGGTCTCGGCGAGCTGGGCCGCATGCTTGTCGAGGATGGAAAAGAGGATGCGGACGTCTTCCATGCCCGTGTTCATGCCCTGCCCGTAGAACGGGACCATGGCGTGTGCGGCGTCGCCGATGATGACGCCCGACGAGCCAAAGTGGTAGGGCTTGCACTTGAGGCTGATGAGGGGCAGGTGCGGGTTCGTGTTGAAGGCCTCGATGAGGGAGGCGTCGGAGATGTGGTCTCTGACCCCTGGAAAATGGACATCAAAGAAGCTCGGGACCTGGGAGGGGTCGGCCTCGAGCTCTGTGAAATAGTTGGCTGGTAAGAAGAGCGTGCAGGTGAATGAGCCGTCCTATGCGAGAGTCAGTTAAGAGCCAAGCGATGACAAGCAAGTATGGCAGCGTCGACTCACCTCGCTAGGAATTGCAATAAACATGAAATCCTTGCCCGGCCAAATGTGCAAATGATTTGGCGAGATTTTCCACGTCTCGGAGCCGTCGGCCCGGGCCTTGCCGGGCTCGATGCGAAACTCGCACCAGAGCGTGTCAATGTATTCCTGCTGGTAGTCCATGCGCGAAAACTTCATCATGTGGTAGCGCACCGCCGAGTGCGCGCCGTCGGCGCCCAGCATGATGTCGAAATCAATCTCCATCTCGCGCGGGCGGCCGCTGGGCGAGAGCCGGTCCCGGTCCTCGATCCAGGCCTTGCGCTTGCGAAAGTCGGCGCCGGTGAGCTTGTGGTTGAAAAAGAGCTCGACATTGGGCATATCCTCGAGAGCGTCCAAGAGCCTGGCGTTTAGCGCGCCGCGATCCATGGCCAGATTGCACTGCGGGTGTTTGTCTTGTTAGCCGGGAGCACGGGGGTAGTTCGGCCTTTGCATGAGAGTGGCGAAGAGGGCAGCGGCGGCAGACTTACTCGGCCGTGGACGTCAAAGTCCTGAGGCACTTGATACAAGGCGCCAGAAGGCTTCTTGCCGTGGATCATGCGGCCGCGCATGGGCACGCAGGCTCCGAGAATGTCCTGGAGCAGGTCCGGCAGGTCGGCATGGCGGATGGCGTTAATGCCTCGCTCCGAGAGGGCGAGGTTGATGGACTTTGTAAAGTTGAGGGGGACGATGCGGGGGTCCCGAAGGTCTGGCGAATGTCAGAAAATGAATAGGTGAAATGAAGAAATACTTTTGTCAATTTTCTTGGCCTACGTACCGGGTCGCAACTCGTACACCTCGACTTGGTAGCCTCGTCGAGCCGCATACAGGGCGGCCAGTGAGCCAACCGGGCCGGCGCCCACTATGACCATTTTCTGCGGCGGTGCCATGGTACCTGAATGCTGACAACGCGGGAGAGTCTGAAAGTTGAAAAGAGACTCGAAACAGGCAGAGACCCCGGCTGCAGGAGAAATCGACTCTGCAAAGTGAAAAGAAATTGGGAACCCCGGGGGGGGGACAATGTGTTGGTTTTTGGACGAGGGAAAAAGGGAAACAAGAAGCCGAGGAAATCGGCGCCTGGACCGGTCAAGTCATCAGATGAAAAGAGGCGGTTTGAGGCCGTGACTCAGGTACAGCGGAAGTACGGCGGGTTTTGCCACTGTCTTGGCGGGCTTTGGCGGGCTTTGACAACTTTTCAGAGGCTGGACTTGGATGCTGTCCAGCGCCTCACAGCGGCAGAGACAGTGAAGAAGTCTCTTAAAACGCTAATTTTGGTCAGTCAGCCCACCTTCCTTGCAGCTTTCCTACAGGGGGTAGCTCAGCACGCGACGTTTTGCGCCACGCCCAGTGAGACTCAGCTCAGATGAAAGCACCCGATTTTGCTTGCTCAGCTTTTGCCATGCAAGACAAAAACCAAGACAAAAAAAATATCTGGCAGAAAACTATACTGGCTCTCACCACCTTGGACTTTACGTCCATCGCCACCACCGCATCCTACCACAACAGCGCAATTCGTGATTTCAATACCATCAGCGAACTTCTTCTTCATCCCTTTCTGCCACTTCATTGCATTTCAATCTGCCACACCCACAGCCGCCCGCCATGGCTGCTGAACCCCCCTCAAAGAAAATGTGCCTTGGCGTCGACTGCGACAAGGACGCCGGCACCCTCCAGTGCCCAACCTGCCTCAAGCTCGGTAACAAGGACAGCTTCTTTTGCTCCCAGGACTGCTTCAAGAAAAGCTGGGTACGCCATATGCGAACATTTGTCTTCTCCCAGCCCCAGTATTGCCATACTAACAGCGTTCTCAGGGCACGCACAAGTCCATGCACAAATCTCAAAGTAATATCCTGCACCACCTGCTCGCCCCGAAAGCCATCTCACCAGATCCAGCCACCGGTTTCTACAATCCCTTTCCGAGCTTCCCCTTTGCCGGCAAATTGCGACCCGTCTACCCCCTTTCCGAGCACCGCACCGTCCCGCGATCGATCCCCCACCCCGTCTGGTCCGAGGACGGCAACCCAAAGTACAGCCGCTCGCTCAGCAGCCGTACCAAGTTTGAGATTCTCGATGCAAAGGGCATAGAGGCCATGCGAAAGGTCGCCAAGCTCGCGCGCGAGGTCCTCGACCTGGCCGCTGCCGCCGCCATCCCCGGCGTCACCACCGACTACATTGACGAGATTGTACACAAGGCCTGCGTCGAGCGCAAGGTGAGTTTCGCAGAGATGTTGAGCGCTCTTGACGCGCAAATTGCTGACATTGGGTCCAGTCGTATCCATCGCCCCTCAACTACAACCACTTTCCCAAATCATGCTGCACGTCCGTCAACGAGGTCATCTGCCACGGCATCCCCGACAAGCGCATCCTCCTCGACGGCGACATCCTCAACATTGACGTGACCCTGTATCACGAGGGCTACCATGCAGACCTGAACGAGACGTATTACATTGGCGACCGTGCCAAGGCAGACCCGGACAATGTGCGCGTCGTAGAAGCGGCCCGCGAGTGCCTGGACGAGGCCATCAAGGCGGTCAAGCCCGGCGTGCAGATTCGCGAGTTTGGCAACATCATCGAAAAGCACGCCACGATCAAGGACTGCAGCGTCATTCGCACGTACTGCGGCCACGGCATCGGCAAACTGTTTCACTGCCCGCCCAACGTACCGCACTACGCCAAGAACAAGACACCTGGCGAGTGCAAGGCTGGCATGACCTTTACGATTGAGCCCATGATTGCGCTGGGCAAGTACCGAGACATTACATGGCCGGATAACTGGACGAGCACGACAATTGACGGCAAGCGCACCGCTCAGTTTGGTAAGAAGATGTTTTTGGTGATTTGAGTGGCAGGCTGCTAACGTGAATTGCAGAGCATACCTTGCTGGTAACAGAAGACGGCGTCGAGGTGCTGACGGCGAGAAACGAAAACTCTCCGGGCGGTGCGATTCCCATGCCTACAGCGGCGTAATTAAATCATGACCAAGTAGCGATTGAAGTTGAGAAAAAGAAGTTGTTGCATTGGAAAGCGAGGTGTTGGCGGCGTTGCAGACGAGCATAATTGGCCACGGCCAAGACGAGTAACGACAGACGTGGCGAGTCAAGGTGAAGTGTCATGAGTTATACAAATTCAGATGATTACGATTGCTGAGTCTCGTATTTGTTGTTGCCTACCTACCGTGTTGGATATTCGTGAGCTCGTCATTGGTAGCTGTAGGTAGAGAGTTTCAATCACATGCCCAACGCCGTTTGGGCCTGGACATGAGTCGTCCAACGGCCGCTAACAGTAACAGCATCCGCCTGTACCAACAGTGCACTTGGGCACTGAATTGCGGGCCGACCAGCCAGATACAGCACACTTGCAGCTCCTTTCGGCGTCATCAGGCCCCTGCGAGCAGCCAGATTACAGCACGTTGTCCTTCAGCGTCTTTTGATCCCTGCGCGGCGCTTCCGCAGGGCCCAGCTGGCTTCTCAGTGGCCCAGCCTTCGCCACCACCGAAAGCCAATCTCGCAAGTTGCAGGCCAGGAGGAAAAAAAAATCGCCATCGTCGCATCCACTCTTCAACCTTCCTTCCCTCCCCACCAAACCCGTCTTGCCGTCTTGACAGCCAGCTTGCCAGCCAACCCCCCCAAAGCTCTTCTTCCTTCTCCTCTCTCCTCCACGACCGAATCCCCAATTCTCACCAACAACGGTGCGCACCTCTGTGTTCCATCTGGTCTAGCTCCAGCGCAAACGGATTTTCAAGTAAATCCCCTCATTTTTTTTCTCTTTGCTGCTCTGACTTCACCGCTACGGGACCCCGGAAGCTCCGACTAACGCCTTCGCCCTTCCCGAAAGCTGCTAGGCAGTCCGCTGACGACATCCCCCGGCCATCCCCTCCTCTCTGGGCAAAGCTGTAGAAAGCTACGACTTTGCTTCTTCTACGTATCCGACTCCTCCACGCAACCAGAAACACACGTCACGATGATGTCCGGCGAAGCATGGCTGTTTCTGTTGTCGGTGTTGATCAACGCCGTCAACCTGTTCCTGCAGGTCTTCTTCACTATCATGTACAGTGATTTGGAGTGGTATGTTACCCTGCCATCGCTTAATTGGGCCCAAACATGCGCGCGACAAGTTTCTACTGCCGCATGGCGAGCTTTGAGGACTCCGGCTAACCATATCTTGTCAATTCAGTGACTACATCAACCCCATTGACCTCTGCAACCGCCTCAACACCTATATCATCCCCGAAGCTGCTGTTCATGGTTTCCTCACCTTCCTGTTCCTGATCAACGGCTACTGGCTGCCCTTGATCCTCAACCTGCCTCTTCTTGCCTGGAACATCAAGAAGTAAGTTTGTTGTGCTACCTTTTGGCGCACTCTCAAGACCATTGCTAAATAGCTCTTTAGGATCGTTGACAACACCCACCTTCTTGACGCCACCGAAATCTTCCGCAAGCTCAACGTCCATAAGAAGGTACGACATGTCCTTGCGAAATCGTATCCTGCGAGCATTGCTAATTCCACGACAGGAATCCTTCATCAAGCTCGCTTTCCACCTGCTCATGTTCTTCTTCTACCTTTACAGCATGATTGTTGCACTTATCCGCGACGAGGCCGCGTAAACGCTCTACCGGCTCTATGAACGACTCAGGACACCTTGTAATGATATCAGGAAAGGCGATACCGCCCCTCCATGTACAGTCGGCCCTGGTGGTTTCTTATGAACAGGCGCGCGATTAATTTTTGGCTTCCTCGTGGTTTGCTCCTGTGGGTCAAGACATGACGAATTGATGCTAGGATGGAATAGAAAGGATTTGCAAGGTTACGGGTTTGGGATATATCACTTGGCTTTGGCACGGGCTATCAACTGGCGTTAATAGCCCAATTTCTAGCTTGAGCGTTCGCTTTTGGAAGAAGCCTCGGCGGTTTTCTTCGAAAACCGCGGCGAGCCTCTAATTTTGCAGCACCGCTGGATGAGATTTTTTAATACCAGATCCCATTCTTTCTTTACTATATGACTTGTAGTTTCGGCTTAATCGCATCGTGCAAAGGTAGACTGAAACAATTGCACAACCATCGAATCGGGTCACGTGATCTCATACAGAACCTTTTCTTCCCAACATGCTCAACAGCTCTTTTATCTTTCAGCGCCTTTTCAGGGCCTTGTCATGGCGTTTTTAAGCTTTTTAGTACCTAGGAAGGCTCTTGAGATGCCTGTAGAGTGGTGGAAGTTTGAATGACCGAGTGAACTTGTGCAGAAGCTTATCAGAGCCTATCAGGCTATAATAGGCTTAGTGCGCTGTTGAATACTCAAATACAGCTTCGACCCGCAAGATACGGGACTTTGCCAAAGAGGTATAGCGTGCTATAGATTATGCAAAAAGTGTTTTCGATTTAGCGGCCCTCATCAACCTGGGGTACATTTACGTGGCGGCCCTACAATTTTATCCTCGTCACCAAGTCAGCTTTGTTCTCGTCACCAAGACCAAGTCGACCATGGCAGATTTTGGGGAATACCCGCCCAATATGGCGCCCCAGGATGCGCTGGTCGTAAGAGAGCAAGCCGGGCCAGACCATGCCGTGGTCAAGTATTCTGCAGAGGACCTCTCGCGGCCCAAAGTCGGTCCAGTCAATCCCTTCAAGGAGGAGACGTCGGCCACGGTCAAGCGGAAGAACGTCTTGACGGGCACGGCGGAGGAGACGTTTATTTCCGAGCACACCTTTCGCAGCAAGCACCGAGCGATTGAGCGACGCGGCGGCCCCGAGCGCGAGTACCTGACGGTGGCCCAGCGCAAGGAGGCCGACGCGCAGGTGCGCGCCTCGCGCGAGAGCAAAGGCAGCGCGACGATTGCTGAAGGGCCCGGCAGCTACGTCGGCCCCTGGGCGCGCTACAAACGGGCCGAGTACGAAGTCGTCGATGAGAACGAGCAGCTGGCGAGCGACGAAGAGTACGAGATTGTCGAGGAGGAGGAAGAGGATGTGGTGGAGAGCGGTATGGTGGTGAAGGCGCCGGAGGCTTCGCTCGCGCGACGGAAAGAGGTGGAGGAGTTGGGCGACGAGACGACGACGTTTAACGGCACGCAGGAGCGCGACTACCAGGGGCGGACGTACATGCACGTGCCGCAGGATCTGGATATTGATTTGCGCAAGGAGGTCGGCAGTGTCACGAATTATATCCCCAAGAAGCAGGTGCACGTCTGGAGGGACCATGGCGGTGCGGTCACGGCGCTGCGCTTCATCCCCGCGTCAGGCCATCTGCTGTTATCGGGTGGCGCGGACACGACGGTGCGCATCCGCGACATGTACCACGACCACGAGCTGCTGCGGACGTATGCCGGCCACAGCAAGGCGATTTCGAGCCTGAGCTTCAACCGCGACGGCACGCAGTTCCTATCCGCCTCGTACGACCGCATGATGAAGCTCTGGGACACGGAGACGGGTGCGTGCGTGAGCAAGTTTACCACGGGCAAGACGCCGCACGTTGTCGAGTTTAACCCGGACCCGGAGCACAGCCACGAGTTCCTCGCAGGCATGTCGGACAAGAAGATTATCCAGTACGACGTGCGGGCGCCGCCGACGGAAATCGTGCAGGAGTACGACCACCACCTCGCCGCCATCAACACGATTGTCTTTGTGGACCAGAACCGGCGCTTCATGACGACGTCGGACGACAAGTCGCTGCGCGCGTGGGACTACAACATTCCCGTGCCCATCAAGTACATTGCCGAGCCGGACATGTATCCGATGACACGGGCCGCGGTGCACCCCGGCGGCAAGTATGTGGCGTACCAGAGCTCGGATAATCAGATTCTGGTGTTTGGCGCGACGGACAAGTTTCGGCAGAACCGGAAAAAGAGCTTCCGCGGGCACCACAACGCCGGGCTGGGCATCGACCTCGCGTGCAGCCCGGATGGGCAGTTTCTGGCGTCGGGCGATTCCGCTGGGTACGTGTGCTTCTGGGACTGGAAGACGTGCAAGATGTATCACAAGATTCAGGCGAGCAGCCAGGCGGTGACGTGCGTCAAGTGGCATCCGCAGGAGACGAGCAAGGTGGTGACGGCGGGGTTGGATGGGGAGATCAAGTACTGGGATTGAGAAGGGAGGGAGTGGAGGAAGAGAAAACAGCAATGGCAGCATATAATTGGGTGTTTTGGGCGTTTGATCTTTTGTTTCTGGGAGAAGAAAGGAAGAAGTTTGTGCTCTGTAGATGGATGTGGCTGTTGAAGCCGCGATAATACACATGTATACAAGACAACAGAGCGTGATTGGATGTGAATTTGACATCAAGACGGCACCAACGATCAGCCATTCGAATGTAGGTCCTGCTTGTTCGTCTCGCTATCCTGTCCGAAGAACAAAGCAGCCGCACCCACACCCGCTCGATGTCGTGTAAGCTGTATTTCTACACTCGCCCAGGAATGCATACAGTGAATGGATCCAGTCTCTTCGTTGCAGCTCTCGCGATACTAAGAAAGAAAAGAACAAGCCTTTCTACTTCACGTCATCCTTCCATCACATCTATCCGGAGCTGCGAACCCTACGCGATGCGGGACAAGCTACATGCAAAGTGCGCTCGCTACATATCGTGCAGATCAACCCCACGCTCAGCACAAGTCCGAGACTAGCAACAAGATTGTCTAACACCGTTTCAATTGACTTGGTACAGTCAGTCATCAGCATTCCGTCTTGGCCGTGGTATCGTAATCACGACTCACATGCGGTGACAGGTCGGGCGTCGTATCCACCTGCTTGCTACATTCACCCTGCGGAGAAGCCGAGCATACCAAGCGCAGCAGCAGCCTAGCGTAAGTAGAGAGCTTCATCAACAACACGCCACCTCGCCCAAGCTGTGTCGTTTTTTTTTTTTCTTTTTCTTTTGAACTTTTTGTATAATCGCCTTTACTTGGCATTTTCATATCTTGTTTGATTCTACCTCATTTTGTATCCCCCGCCTTTGAGCATGATGAGACGGCATCTCGCAGCCTGGGCCTCGCTGGCGCACGCTGCCCTTGCGCTCTCCGCGTACGACTACAATAATCCCGGCACGGCCCAGCAAGTCCGCTTCTGGGTGAATGACGAGAGCGCAGACCTGGACGATGGCTTCGTCTCCCAGATGCCGTTTCTGACGGGAACGGGCTTTGCGACGCTGCCCGTCACAAACTGCTTCGGCGACGACGAGGCGGAGGAGTTGCGCTACGACATTGCGATTCTCGGGGCGCCGCACGACACAGTAAGCAGGGCAGATATATGTGCAAAAGACGGATTTCAGATACTAAACCGCTTTCTTCGTCCTAGACCACGACGGGACGCCCGGGTGCTAGATTTGGGCCTCCCGCCATTCGGCTGGGCAGCAATCAAAAGATATATGGTCTCAGCGTATACACCAGTATGGTTACTCCGAGACACACTTGGCATTCTATTTTTGGGATTTGATCGTGTCTAATGAGCGAAAAAAACAAAAAAATGTAGAGCGCGATGCGATGCGTGACTGGGCAACGATTGTGGACTGCGGCGACGCCAAGATGACGTGGCTGGACAACCGCGCCGCGTTTAGGACGCTGGAAAAGGCGCACAGAAAGATTTCGGGGCGCCCGGCAAAGAGCGGCGATGGGAAGAGCGCGCCGAGGATCATCACGCTGGGAGGCGATCACACGACGACGCTGGCGGCGCTGCGGGTGACGGAGAAGCATTGGGGGCCGGTGTCGGTGGTTCATTTTGACAGTCACATCGATACCTGGGATCCCCAATATCTTGGTATGTTCTGCATATATATGAGTGAGTTTGCTTGACTCACTTGCTGACTCGAAACCAGGCGGTGACATCTCCGATTATGCGTGAGTACACCGAGTCTCTTTGACACGAGTTGAGCCTAAACCAACAGCAGCGCCTTGAACCACGGCACTTTTCTCCATTTCGCCCACGAAGAGGTAAATGGTCATTTTGATTGAAACTTTCTATGAAGAATCGCAATCGCCGCTGACCATGTAGAACCTGATTCTCAACTCTTCCATCCACGCCGGCATCCGCGCCCCAGTTGTCGACGCCTCCGACATGCGCCACGACAAGACCTGCGGCTTCCACATCATCACCGCCCGCGACATTGACTTTATCGGCATCCGCGGCATCATTGACCGCATCCGTCAGCGCGTCCAAAACACGCGCGTCTACCTCTCCGTCGACATTGACGTGCTGGATCCCGCCTTTGCGCCAGGTATGTGCATTCTACGTGTCCAGAACGAAATCAGATCCCTTGCTGAGGAAAAGAAAGCCACCGGAACGCCCGAGGCGGGAGGATGGTCGTCGCGGGAACTTTTGACAATCTTGGCCGGGTTGGATGGATTAGAGGTGATTGGGGGTGATGTGGTCGAGGTTGCGCCGCCGTATGATAATAATGCGGCGACGACGGCGTTGGCGGCTGCGGAGATTGCTTTTGGAATTCTGGAGCTGATGGTGTCTACACCAGTGAAGATTTAGCAGTATGAAATCTTCTGTTCATCACGTCATTCAAGAGTGATTCACGTTCCAGAGTGGTTGACCCAGCCAGCGTAAAGCAAGTACGAGTTCCAGGATACCACCTTCCGTCATTGTCTACACCCGTAACCGAAACCGCATCAATATGCCTAGTTGCGTGCTTGCTCCGCCATTTTCATCGACTGATCTTCAACATTGCCATAATTATACCCTATTTCATCCCATCATCCGCACCAGCCTCACCAGCCGCACCATGTCAAACACCATGCATCCTCAACGGCGGCGTCGGCACACCAACCGCATCACCACCTGGCCGCGCAGCCACTCCGTCAACCATGATGGCGCCGCTGACGAAGAGGCTTCTCACGTCGCTGAAGAAAGTAATCACCTCATCTGCCGCAAAATCGAGCCCTGCTGGAACGCCTACCTCGTCGCCCTGCAGTGGTGGGCCGACGAGTACAAATCGGCCATCATCTGCAGCCTTAGCGTCGTCAGCCTCGTCATCATCCTGTGGTACTACGACGGCAAGCTCGCCCCGCGGCTGTCGCCTGTCGGCGCCCTCAACCTCGACATGGTGGTGATTGCGCTCGTCACGGTGGCGCGCGTCGGCGTGGGCAACGTTGTCGAGGCGTGCATCGCGCAGGGCGCCTGGATCTGGGTCGCCAAGACGCACCAGAGGCGTACAAATACGGTAGCGAGACTTGAGGATTTCAAGCTCTTTGATGAGGCATCGCGCGGGTTCTAGGGGAGCGTGGCGCTCATCTGGCGCATGAAGGGGCTGTGGGTGGACTCGCCCGCGAAATCGTGTGATGTCTTGCTAATGTGTGACCAGACATCTATCTTGCATCGGTGCGGCCATCATCGTCTTCACACATGGTTTCGAGACGTTTTCACAGCAAATGGTGGATTATGTGGCTAAGCCAGTCATCTTCAAGAACGAAACGGAGCGGTCCGCGCCTGCGAATTTTCGAAGCGACTATTGGGATAATGTTGAGCAGCGAGATTAGAGCACAAGTATGCACATTCTGCTCCCTAAGGCCTCGTCTGCTAACTGTACGCAGGATTGACTCTTCAACTCTCAACCAAAGCGGCCATCTACACAGGCATCATTGCAGACGAGATACCGGTTTTACTGCCTACCTGTTCTACTGGGAACTGCAGCTGGCCCATCTTTCCTTCGCTAGCTGTTTGCGGAGAATGTACCCCCAAAAGTGTCCTCATCGAGTGTAGTGATGAAAGCTGTGTTTACAATGTTTCTTCCAGTACCTCGATTAAAGTCTTGCATGGCGATGGTAACGAGGCGTTCAGAGTGCGACCTATCATGGAACGCCCATCGCTGAGAGAACAGGGAACCACGGCATATCTGTCGGTATTTGAGCTCGTCGGAGCCTCGGAACACAAGTCGAAAACAAATTCGAAGGCATTCGAGTGTGCCCTATGGGCCTGTATGAAAGCGTATGATACAAGCATGAATGATGGGCATCTGAGTCAAAGAATCACATATGTGTGGAATGAAACGCAGCTGGAAAACAGGACAAATGCTCACCTGGACGAGCATGTTTTCATCAATGTGCCCGACAAGATGAACGCGCTCGAGCGTTCGCGGTACACCATCTCGGTCCGGGCAATCGAAACAATTCGCAGATTCATGGACGACTTGACCAATGGTTGGTACGAAGACAACGGAGGCCACGTCAACTTTTCTTCAGACTGGATTGAGGCCATTCATGACGGCTTGCCGGCCATGTCCGAATGGATGGACCAGCTGACTCTCAGTCTCAGCAACGAATTTCGTCGACATGGCAGGCTCAGAGATACGTTTAGCACAGAGTACGAAGGGAGTGCCACGAAACTGGCGAATTTTGTCAAGGTCAAGTGGCTCTGGATGTTGTATCCGCCGCTGTGCCTGATTATTAGTCTCTACTACCTCTTTGCCACCATTTCAGCGAGCGTCCGCGACGATGTGGCGATTTGGAAGGGCGATTCGATGCCGATGCTGTTTAGCTGCATTCATCCAGACATTTTGCATCTCGGAAGCGGTATGATAGACACACACAAGGGACTCGACGAGTTGGGTCGCCACGGCATCGCGCTGGCAAAGTCCGAGTCGGGCGCGTGGGTGTTTGAGCCTACCGTTGAGCCAGACGATCGGCGTGGACGGCTTCGCAGGGTGTTTCGATGGCGAGACTGATGATCTGCGTAGCGTTCCATTTTCACAGGCTTGGTATGTCTTGCGGACGATGAAAACCTAAAATCAGGGCAATGAAAGGAAAAGCAAGTATAATTAGCAATCATCATATCTTGATCAAGTATGCAGTAGTAGCAACCCAATTCAAACCGAAACTCCTCCTAGATGATCAGTATCATTCAGAATCCCAAGCCCAATCAACTACCATTTGACCTCAAAACTGTCCATTTCTTGTTTGCTCACGCCCTCGCACGCGCCGCACCCGCACCGAAACCCGTACCACTGGTACAGCAAGTCCGGCGTCTTGCCGCGCCCGTAGCAAATCGTCAGCTCCTCACCCTCCGCAACCCCTCCCTCCTTTGGCGCGACCCAGAACCGCATCCGTCGCCGCGCCGCGTCATACGCATAGTGTACATTATTGGCCGGCTCGCACGCGTGATTGAAGCGAGCGGCGAGCGGAAACAGGCCTGCCTCCGACGAGCCGGTAGCGAAGCTGTTGATGTCAGTTTCACGCCTCTCAGTAAAAGAAGAAAAAAATGAGGTAAATGAGAGAAACGAAAGTGGGAAAAGGGGGAGTGTGGGGGAGTTGTATACCTGTTGGTGTCCCATACGGCTTGGAGGTATGGCGTGCCTGGTTTGAAATGGCGGCTGGCGTGGAGCTTCATTGCCTTTTTCTGCTTTTTGCGGCTCGCTCTGGCAAAGGCTTCGAAGATGGAAGTGCCCCGCGTCGACGTGAAGAGGGGTGCCTCTTCTAGGATGGTTTCGTTGGGGCGGAGCGCGCGCGTGGCAAAGGCGCCCATGCCGCCGGTCCGCGACGGCTGCACGGCAAAGGGCTTGACGGGCGTGGTGGCGGGCGTGAAGACGGCAGAGACGGCGTCGGTGGCTTTGACGGGGTGGTGATGGGAACGAGAAGAAGAGGAGAGGGAGGCGGGCAAAGTGAGAAGAGGAGGAGCTGTATCACCGGCGCCGGGGGAAGAGAGAAGGAGAGGCACGGGAGAATCGGTGACGGCGGGTGGAGGAGGCGTGTTGCCGGGAACGAGGCCGAGAATAGAAGCGTTGGGGTCGGGTATATGCGTCGCTGCCTGGATTGCCGTCCCATTTTCAGTTTCGGCTTGTTGGAGTGTGCAAAGAAGCCCGCCCTCGTCGCTTCTCATCGTCGCGGCTGTTTCCTGGCTCGTTGTCGTAGCGGGTGCAGCTGCGCCGTCGCCGACCAACACCTCTTCACGCATGCTGGTGAGCCGCCGTTTGACCAAAATCATCCGCAGAGGGCCGATGAATGTCAACGTTGCGAAGTGCACAAAGTAGTCTTGGAAGAAAAAAAAACCCCCGCAGCCTCTGTGTGTAGGCAAACTGAGATGCAAGAGCAGGTCGAGTCCCTTGGCGCATCCGAGAGGTCAGCATCGATGATGCAGCGGGCAGCGTGCGTCAAAGTTGTGCCTATTCCGGGTTGGTGTCACTGATCTGGACGCATCGGCAAGGGCAGCATCGTTGTTGGAGCGAGTGAATGGGCTGGAGGAATGATGGTGGTACAAGTACGATTGCGTGTTGGTCGTGCTGTGGGGTTGTGAGCCGCTGGTCAAGGAGCGAATCGGCATCGCTGATGAGGGAGATGAGGCGGAAGAGTCGAAGATGAAAAACCGTAGATGAAATCTCACGGACCATCAAAACGTAAAAGTGAGTGCTTCAAGTACCTGGTAGGGTATGTGCCGAGTCAAGAGCCAGCTGCTGCCTCTTCGTTGTCAATCACATATTCGGACACACCCACTCGAGTTTGCGAAGTCGTCATTTCAATTTATTGAATCACCATCTATTCATTGCGCCCCAGACCAATTTCCAAGATGTAGCCTTCCAGATCAGCCGTCCATGAACTCCAGATCTGCATTGTTACGCCATAGTACAATACCCAACCGAAAACACCATATTAGAGCCCAGATGCACAGCTTTCCAGAAGCATACAGTCCGACAATTATCAATTTTCCCTATCCAAAGTAATTGTCCCGAGTAATGGTCCCGAGTAATTGCCCCAAGTAATTGCCCCAAGTAATTGCCCCCGGTATTTTTGTGTGGCCAGCGAGATCGGCAAAGAAATCAGTGTACAAAGATGAAGCAATTGGCAATCGAAATCGCAAAATAACGCCACCATTCTGGGAAAAATGCACATTGAATGAATGTGAAAGACTGTTAGAAGCCAAACTTCTTCTTGGGTCGCAGGGGACAGTCGCCGCGGCAGTCGGGGCAGCGGAGGCAGCCCGGCTTGGCCCAAATTCGTCGGCACTTGCACACCCAAAGGTCGCGGCCAGTGCGAGTTGTGAGGCAATCGAAAGGCACATGGAGGCCCTCGCGAACACCGCACTCGATGCAAAAACGTCGTAGAGCAATTTGCTTATCTCGGCCAGGCTGAGGGTCGCGATCAGTTACTAGGCGTCCACTGGGGTCGACATAGGCATGCTGGGGCTGCAGCATATCAAAGTGCTCAGGAGTGCGGACCCGGAAGCAGACGTAGCACTCAAAGTTCCCCGGCTTATAGTCGTGGCCTTTTTCACTCGGTCTGTGCTGCGGAAAGTCCTTGGCGGCTCTCATGACGAATTGAGCCTTGTCGTCAGGGTCGGCCATGTTTTGAGGCTCAATCGTCTGATTAAAGTATCGGTTCGTACTGGACAGGTGAATCAGAGACTGGTAGTCTAGATCATTATAGACCTTTTGTTGAACTTTGTTGGGCAGACGTTCAATACCAGACGGCATCGTGGAGCTTGAAGGAGACTGGGGTGAGGGCAGATGGTACGGCTGAAACTGAGGTGTAAAAGAGTGTTGCGAATGTTGGCGCGAATGCTGGCGCGAGTGATTTGAACGATGCTGATATTGTTGGTGTTGGTGCTGTAGTAGTTGTTGTTGTTGGTATTGCTGATGCAGCTGCTGCTGATAATGGGCGCCCTGTTGTTGCTGGTAGTGCTGGTGCTGGTGTTGATAGTGAGGCTGGTGGGTATAGTGATGAGAGTTTCTCTGATAGGAGTCGTGAGCAGTCTCGGGACTGGGGTATTCGGTTGCAGAAGCGTTGGATTTGCGATACTTGTGAGTGCTAGGAGGGGTTGGCAGAGCAATCATGGTCGAGGACGACATTGGAGGGGGCGGACAAATGGTGAGCGGAGATTTCGATGAATAGATGCAAGACAGGTGCTGTAGAGGCGGCGGGCGATGATGCACGTATATGTACGTGGTGCTTGCGCACTGCAGGTGAGGTATCTAACTTGGGTGTTGGTTGTTGTGTCAAGGTGGCACGCAATGTGTGTGGTGTAGTGGGTGTGGTGTTGCAGTGGGCGTTCGCTTTGTAGAGCGGTTTGGCAGCAGAGCAAAAGAAGCCTAATCAAGAGAGCAAAGAAGAAGAAAGTAAAGAGAAAGAATCGAGAGTAAAGAGAGAGGAGTGAAAGAAATAAGTAAGTAATTGGAAAAACGGCTATCGGAGCGAGTGGTGTCTGTTACAGAGCGTGTTTTTCGTGGGCAGCAGAAAGGCAGCTGGATCGGAGGCGAATCTTGACTTTAATAAGACGGGCAGGCTGCAGCAAGGAGCAGAACGTGCGACTAAGACGACGGGTAAAACCTGGGGTGGACACGCTTCAAAGACGTGCGGGCACTCGGGTGGGAGAGTCGATACCGGGGTGGCGGCAACGCGCAGTGTGAGAGCGTGTGTGCCATGATGGAGCAGGGGCATCAACAGAATAAGACAGCCGAGTCGAGATGATGGTTTCCGAAAAGGGCGGGTGTGTTGGTGGGGAAGGCCCCCCGGCGGTGTCAGGAGTCTGGAGCCGGGAAAGAAGAATCATAATAATTATGGGCATCGTATTTTTTTCGGTCGTCTTTGGCGTCTTCTTGCGTGCCACAGACTGTACATGTTTCTGGCATCCTGGCATCGTTGGGCGTGTTTCATCGAAGGGTGAGACACGTACTCTGGCTAGTCTTGCTGGGGCAGGCCTGGCATGCCGCCCTTGAAATCGAGAGTCTGGGGGTCGAGAAAAGGGATGTTGGCTGCGCGCTATGTTTTTTTCTTTCTTGTTTCTAATTGTCTTGTTCGAATCGGCTCTGTGCACTTGTCCTGTTCAAATCGGCTCTGTGCACGCGAGACCCATGACTTTTCCAACGCTGTGGACCCGGGACTTGATGGGAGGGCGTGGACGCGCAGACGCGGTACGAGGCAACGAGGTTGGGCATGGTCCGTGGAGACTAGTGGGCAGGGCTGCGGCAAGGCAATGAAGAGTGGTGAAGAATGCCAACAGCGACAACGACGTACGCAGTATGCCCAACAAGCAAGTAGACCATTCCGGGGGACGAGCCTCGAGATGAATGGAGAGATGGGGTTGGGTGAGAAAGGTGTGCCGCAAGGGTGGAGCGGGAGGCGGAGGCTAGCGGCAAGCGAGTCTGTAGGGCGTGTTGTGGATTTGCAAAGGTGTGCGTGGTGTGTATGGCGATGAAATTGATGATGGACGGGTTGAGAGGATTGATGATGTTTATTTGAAGGTGCATCAAAAGAAGTATTGTTTGATTTTCGTCGATTCTGTGCAAACGAGCTCATGACGACGCCGGCCCGCGAGCAAAGCAAACGGCGGCCGTCCCAATCAGGCAATAGACTGCCGTTGATGGCTGTCAGCGGTTTGGCAGCGGCGAGGTACATTGACTACCTAGTAGTGTATGTGATGACACAGGTACCTAGTAGACATCTGCAGACGTAACTGTTCGATGCACTGCAATAGCCTGATTCGCTTTGAACCCCCACCAGATTAGGTGCCTCACACCTTGACACCCCCTGCAGGGCTGCCCTGGCGCCACGATTGCCTTGCAGCAGCGCCCAACTCAATCCGTCACAGGCAGTCTCTTGCATCCCATGCAAATAAGTTAATACAAATAAGTTATTCACATTATGCATGGCCGCATAACAGCATCAAGAAATCGTAATTAGCATGACGACCCAAAAATAGAAAGAAATAAAAACACCAAGACAGACGCTCGCCCGAGATGCCGGCTGCCTTGTCAAACACACTTGACACTCGTCTGATGTCACTTAGGTACTCGAGGAGGCCGCCCCTCTCCCTCCCGAGGGGCGTGCCTGCGTCTGCGTCTGTGTCTTTGTCTCTGAAATGGAGACTTTTTCTGTCTTCATTTTATTTTACCTTTTGCACATGCATTAGTTAGCGAGTTAATTGTCCTCTCTACTGTTCCAAAATAAATACGTTGCACAGGCGTTGCACAGCGGGAGCCGCCGGAATACGGAATACGTGCCGCGCCATGGCAAGCAGGCAGCAAGCAACCTTGATACAAATCCCGCAGATTCATGCATGCAAGTCTTTCTCTTTCTGCATTTCTTCTACGTTTATCCTAGCTACTGTTTCTCTTTTCTGAAGCTTCATTCAAATCGCGCCACCACGTCCATCACGCGTCTTGTAGTCTTTCTATGCTTCTTCACTTACAGGGTCAACCTTTTTCTCTTGAACCCCGTACATGAACAGGCCTGCACCAAGTAGTTATTAGTTACCTAACTAATTATTAGTTAACAGTTTTTTTTTTTTTTCTCACCAGGCGGAGCTTCATCTGTCTGTGCTCTGCAGCCTCTCTCTGCTGCTCCCGCCCCGCCCCCCTGCAATGAACAAACCCTTTGTTCAAGTACCAGCAATGCTCCAAAGACTTTTTGTGCAACTGTGATGCTTCCATAGGTGATACCATTCCTTGTCAAACATTCTTGTCAGGCTAAAAAAAACTTGACATGACACTTGTGTCCGAGCTGCTGCTGCCTCCCGTTGTACGACCTTTATCGCTTGTTCCAGACCTGACTCGGTCGACTCTGTGCCACGTCGCGTAACCTGAGCAGGGTGGAAAAGAACAAGTTGTTGCTCAGACCCAAAAGAAACGGTCGGTTGACATCTGCCGAAGGAACCACACCTTTGTCATCTTTTCTTTCTTTCCTTCTTTCTTTCTTCCCTTCTTCTCTTGTCGGTGTACTCGGTACAAGGGGCACTCCCCCATAATAATACCGGGATCGGGGACCACTCTTATTTTTATAGAACAACTGCTGGAACCAACTGCCGTCCATCTAATTCAACCTATGTATTCGACAAGGGTAAGGATCTGTACCACCAACAGAAGCGCATCTGCTCCAATACTTCCCTGGCCTTGCTACGCTAGTCATGTGGTACATATTTGTAAACCAAGTTGCATGTTTGTATTCCTGCTCATTAACGCAAAGCGGAAATCGTGATTCGAGTATTCAGGCAGCAACCATCCTCAATTCTCAAACATCATCTCAGTCCATTATTTATAGTCAATATAGGAGATACTGCCTCGCTTGAAGTTGGTACTTCGCTTATGATCGAGTGACTGCCACTGCCTCTCACCTGCTCGCCATGGAATGGACGCAAGCTAGTGTCTATGCCATCCATAGCCAGAGACGACTCGAAGCGAATCAATCTACTTGAAATAAAGCGATAATTAGCAAGATGACTTTGTTGTTCCACCCCGCCAGCCTGTCTTTCGATCATCAATGCACTTTCCTCACTGCCCCCGCCTCACTCTCGCTGCAACGTCCCTTTCGCTGCCGGGGCTGATGTTGCTGGCGAGATGCAGCATCCGTCTTCAACTTCACCACATAGTGCGTCCACTCGCAGATTGACTTGACTCGGCCTCTGCCATCTTGGGTACAAACGCATCGTCGCAGGTGCGCGAGCAGCCGATTCGTTTCGACGACTTTTTAGCCCCCAACTCTTCCCCACGGGTTATCGCAACATTCCATGTCGTGGAAATCCCCGACCGAGATCCGCCCGACTGCACGTGCGATGAATGGGTTGCAGTCGGGTGATGGCTAACAAGGCGTTAACTCGGTGGGTTGGAACTATCTGGGGTCAAATCGGCAAAGAAACGTGCCAGTTACGGGATCGTCGCTGGGTATGCGAGCCCTGCAGCTTAATCTATAAATTCAACAAGAAGAATTAAAGATGGGCGAGTGATTACATGTTGATCACTTCAGCAAGCAGGGGACTGTGGTAGAGCAAACCGTGCACCAAGTAACGAGTCGAACACATTATACGTATTAATTAGCGTCCCGAACTTGACGAAAGGCAACGACTCGATATAAAAAGCCCTGCGCGCATTATCGATCGCCAGCCTCATCCTACCGGGTGTGCAGCCGAAATTAAAGGTATGCGAATAAGCAGGCACCGAGGCGGCAACGAGTGCCCTATGAATGCTGACCATATATTACTTTGCTGCGCTGGATCTTGAAACAATCACGCATTAGACTTGTTGAAGACGATAGATGCCCCGGCATGGGCATAATTAGCAGCCGTGTCAGAATAGGCATGCATTTACCATTTTCCTTGATTTCTGCATGCCCATGTATCCACAGCAACCTGGTAATAAATCAGAGCGCATTTTTCAGGAGACGTTTAAACGCGAAGATGACAAGAATCCTAAAGACAAATAATGTCACGAAAAAAAAACGTACGACTGTAACATTGGGTGAAGCAAAGTCGTGCACAGATCTATCAAGGCTATCCGGCCGATCTAGATCTGCCGCAAACTCAAAAGGATGGAACAGACAGCGGGTGGCCTCGCTAAGAAGGCCAATACCACGCGCCACAAAGAAAAGGGAGGCTGTTATTCGTAAAGAAACTTGCTGGCAACGATAATCTCAGTGGCCATAATATAAGCGCAGGGTAGTAAAACAAGCAATCAGTGCCGCACAGCCAGTTAATCCGAGACGCCAACAAGGGGTCGCTACAGGGGGTCTGCGAGGCAAAGGAGACCCTTTTGAACCCCTGATGCAAACCGACGTCATTGTTTGAAGGTCGCTGCAGGACTTTTGAAAGAATGCCCAACTCTGTGGCGGCATGTATGTGCAACAACCAAGTGTTGGACACGATTTTTGTATCCTGCGACCGGCGTCTGTCCAACGTCATTTTCTCTCTCTCTTTCTCTTTCTTTCCTATGCTTTCCTACGCTGCACCTTTCTCCTTGAAGGTGTATTGCCGTCTGCGCAACCTCTGATTCGAAATCCGTGCCCGACCTCCCCCTCATCTTCTCTCCTCGATACCAATGACCAACTGCACAAACGCGCCGTCTCAGGCGCCCAGCGAACCCGGCGTATGTTTTCCATGTTTTCCAGACGAAAAAGAAGAAGACGTGAATGAAGTCTAACCAAATTGCCACACACACACTAGATCCTCCTCTCCTTCATCATCACCGCCGGCCTCGCCCTCGTCCTCTCCGCCAGCGTCATCCTCGCCGAGATCCGCGACCGCCCCTCGGCCGTGCGGCGCAAGCTCCTCAACGGCTTCAGCGACTCGCAAATCGTCCAGGGCATCGGCATCCAGTCCGTCGCCCTCGCCAAGATGGGCTCCCTCGTGCCCTACCACTTCTTCCTCGTCTGGATGCTGTCCCTGCTCTCCATGGCCACCCACAACGCCACGCTGCTCGCCCTCGTCGGCGACTACCGCCGCGACTGGGTCCTGCGCTGGCTGCGCCAGCTCCTCATGTTTGTCAACCTCGCCCTCTCCTCCGTCTCGGGCATCTTTGTCCTGCAGGTCGTCTCCAAGGGCATGTCCTTTTCCACGCTGCCCGTCGCCTGCGTCTGGGACCGCAACGGCGACGTCCCCCCCTCCACCGCGCTCGGCAAGCCGCCGCCCGGCGCCGACGGCGTGCTGTCGTACGTCGGCACCGTGGCCGTCGTCGCGGGCAACCTGGTCATTTTCGGGCTCGCGACGTGGTACCTGCACAGCCGCCAGCAGCGCTGGTACAAAACGGTGCAGGTCGCCGGGCTGCTCGTCATGGCGGCGGTGGCGGTGGGCGCGACGGTCCGCGTCGTCTTGCTGTCGTCGGCGTTTGGCAGCCCCTCGGTCGCGCTCGCGGACGAAGACGAGAAGAGCTGGAGCTTTGGCCAGCTGCTGTCGATGCTGCTGCTCGTCTTGCCGCTCATCTCGGCGGTCGAGATTTACAGGGGCGACGTCCAGATGGCGCCGCCGGCCGAGGACGCCGCCCAGTTGCTGTACGACGGCGAGCTGCAGTCACGTCCGGGGAATAGGTTCCAGCCAAACCCCTTCTTTGGCTCCAAGACAAATTCTTTGAAAAAGTAATCCAAATATGACCGGAAGAGAATAGCTTGGATGTGTGATGATTCGCAAATCACGAATATCCCAAGGAATTTATGGCCCGGTATGGCCAAGGCACTAATGGCAGAAGAACTGTTGCATCTTGAAAGGCGTTTATCGAGCTGGCTTAAACTATAGCCACGATCTTTCTCTCTTCTCATCGTTACGTAAATGATACTTCAAATAATTTCATCGCAAATTTGACTTTTTCCTACGGCCGTCAGCGTCACCCATCTGATTAGGCTTTTTGCTTAGCCGATCATGTGTCCGAAGCGCAAGGTTACCTAGCTTCAGAAAGTGTGGCAGCCTCATTCCAACCCGGTAAGGGCTTTCGTCCTCAAATTTCGAGACACCATCCACCATTCTTGTCTGTCAAAATCGGCATGTGTGGGTTGTAGTGTTCAACTCGGCCACCACATTTCGGCATATTCTGCAGACTTGTTGTCGCCGTCACAAAAGCAGACGTCTCATCACAAGTCTCGGAGAGAAAATTGGGAAGCCTCCTCATTCTTGGCAATGAGACCGACTGATCTAGCTCGGAGAGTGGTTGATCTGCAGATGGAGAGAAGAGGGAAATCCGACAGGCCTCTTGAAGAAGAGGGGTTTCAGGTCAGATTTGCCGCATACCAGTCACCCAGATAACTTCCATCTTTGCTTTTCATCAACAATCAGTCCACCCCACCACGTGTCACGGAAAATGGCTCATGACTTTTGGCTTTCGGCAGGGATATCGCTCGCGGACGACAGAAGCTTCAGCTGAGACAACCACTCGGCAATGGCACAGAACGGCTATGAACTGGTATATTTGTCTTGTATACATCAAGAGCTTTTCCACTCGAATGGTGCCTCATGAGATGACTCGTTTATAGAACTATACATTTGGATGGCAAGCCACACGGGCCTGTTCGAGGCTCCTCTTCGCTCTCCCTCGGTTCTTTCCTCGGCGCAGCCGCGTCGTTGGCCTTTCTAGCCTTGGCCGCCGGCGCCTGCTCCCTGGTTTTGCTACCATGCATTCAGGCGCCCTTGACGGCGTTGTAAAAGGCCTCGCCCTGGATGGTGGCAATCTCGAGCTCCTTGGGCGTGGGCTGGCGGGAGCCGTCGGCGGCGGCAAAGGTGCCGGCACCCCAGGGTGAGCCGCCGTGCACCTCGCTCAGGTCGGAGAGGTGCGCGAAAGCCTTGCTGTAGCCGAGCGGGATGTAGTGGATGCCGTGGTGCGTGAGCGTGGACAGGGCGGCAATCGCCGTCGACTCTTGGCCACCGCCGAGGGTGCCCGTCGAGACGAAGAGGCCGGCCTTTTTGCCCCAGTAGCCGCCAGAAGCCCAGATGCCGCCAGTCTTGTCCCAGAAGGTCTGCAATTACCACATGTTAGCTGTTGCGCGAGCATTCGCGAGGTCGTGGGAAGGAGGTGACGTACCTTCCACTGGGCGGGGAAGTTTCCGTAACGGGTGGGAATGCCGAACAGGAAGGCGTCGTAGTCGAGGAGCTGCTTGGGGTCCTCGAGGACAGCCACATCGGTGGGCTTGGGAGGAGCGTGCATCTTGGCGAGGACGTCCTGAGACAGAGTCTCGGGGATCTGGAAGAGGTCGGCGGTGCCACCAGCCTTTTCGATGCCCTTCTTTTCGGCATCAGCCAGCTGCTTGATGTGGCCGTACATGGAGTACTAGGCTAGCGTTAGTAAAGGAAAGTATCATTGTCGTGCCGTTTGCATCGTAGAGTTGAAGTTTTGGCGGGGCGCTAGTGAGCTCCGCGAGCCAAAGGTAGGACGGAGGGGCAGCGAGGGGCAGCGAGGGGCAGCGATGGGCAACGAGGGGCAGCGAGGGCAGCGGAATATCCGGGTAGCGGCGAGGAGATCACGTACGTAGACAATCGCGATCTTGACCATTTTGGCGGTGTTATTACGAGACACTGATTTGACAGAAGTATATGATGTAGGGTTTATACAGATGGTATAGTATGAGGATGGGGGAGAGGTAAACTGGCTGTAGCTACGGCGGGTGGCAGAGCTCTTATACTTTGAGCGAAGCTGAGGAGCCCTGTAGCTCGCAACCGAATGCAACCGATTCCATTTCGGGAACTGATCAGGGTGTCATATCCACCGTATGGTTGCATTTGTGATGATTTCTAAGAGGATAGGCTCAAATGGCGCTGCCTCGAGTACCCTACTCGAGCCGGGCGGGGCAATGAACCTACCAGAGTCTACCTAGCCGAGTTTGCCTAGCCACGTATAGACGCAGTGTGCGAAATCCATGGCGTAATTGACCTGGTACGTCGACTAATTCGGAACTTAGTACCCAAGACGCTGCTAATTGATCCCACAAGACGACATAACGTCGATGAGAAATCAGATTCGTGGTCTGATGGGATTACATGAACCTGACCAACCGATCCTCTGGAGAAATGGTGGGGCTGACAGCGCGCGGGGTATCCACCAATTGGCGACTGCATTTGTGAGCAGCGACTGGAGCTTAGCTAAAGCTTGATAATCCATCTGCCATTGCAGTGCACGCGGGTGGTAAACACGGGTAGTGCACACGGGTGGCTGATGGTGCAGCCACGGGTTGGCAGGGTCCTGTTCTTGAAGGAAAGACTAGACGATAACTGATCACGAGTCGTCTCGGACGGAAAACCTTCATCAAGCCACACAAGTATCCGTGGAAACGTTTTCTCAAAATGACTTGCACTCTCTGGTTTATCAACCCGTACCCCCCCGTCTAGATGCTTCGAACATTCAACAAAACCAGCAGTCGCTGGCCGCATTCAAACAGAACAAAACAAACTCGCTAAAATTGCCAAAATTCCAAGCAAGCTTGCCCGTAGAAAAAGTCCATATCTCGTCACGTCGTATACATACACGCTGCCGCATTAATGCTAGTGCCGCTCAATCACAATCTGCGGCACCGGTCCATTGAAGCTGCCCGATCGCTGCGATCGACCCGTATCCGCGGGTGCCTGCAGCTCGACCACCTGACCGCTACTGCTTCTGTCGCCCTCGGCATATTCCGGCGGTAGTGCGGCCTCCTGACCGACCGACGTCGACGCCTCATCGTAGCCCGGCGGGGGGCGATGCTCGTCGCCCAGATCCAGCGGCACCTCGACCAGATCCGGGCTGGAGCCCGCCAGCGGCGAGTCACCGCTGCCATGCCCATACCCCGATGCCTCGCGCGAGTACGCCGGCGACGGCGGCCCGCTTTCGACGCTCACAAACGAGCTCACGCTCCTGTTCCTGCTGCGGAGCGACTCGGGCATCGCCCCCGCCGCGGCGGCCTCGCCGATGCTCGCCGCGTCGGCCAGCAGCCCCATGCGCTCGCTGTCGTTGCTGCTCGCGCGCACGCGGCTGCCGTCGTGCCGCGCAACGCCCAGGTCCCCGTACGAGACGGTCGACACGCTGCGCAGCCGCTGACCCTGCGCACGTGACGCGTCCTGCCGCAGCTCGTCAATGGCCTCGTTGCTCGCCGCCACCTCGTCGCGTGCCAGGCGCGCCCGCTGCCTAATGTCGGCCAGCGCCGACCGGTCGTTGCGCGCG
>JAPFSE010000689.1:0-20812 GCA_030777785.1 Beauveria caledonica | reverse complement strand
AAATATCGCGCCACAGGTGTATTTCTGGAGCCGGAAAATTGTAGAATCGTAAGGAATGCTGTAAAAACCACCGGGAAGCTATTTCTTGATGGCTTGTAGAAGAACAAGCCTGCCGTTTATTTGGGTAATAGTGTGTGCACTGGAGAGAGTTGCTAAGCTCACAGTAAACTCACAGTTTCTATGGTGGCTGCATTAGTCATCTCCAGCACCAACGCCACCCACTAGGTAGGTACCTACCTAGATAGCGTCCACTGTGCTGGCAAGCGGCGGCTAGAGAGCACTGTATTGTTGCTGAACGCATGCTAATAACTGGCACACTGTAACCAACACGAATACTAACATGCCGTGACCGATCATGATGTGGAAATGAACTGCTTCGCAGCCTGAAGGTAATTCTACACTCCAGGATAGTTCAAACGAGACTATTCAGCCCTGCCCTGACTACGTTTGTCAACCCCGAAGATATAATGTAGATGAGATGGCAAGAAGCAAGCAGAGACTCGCCACGGTTGAAAAACAAAATACTATATTCTTGCAAATTATCTATCTTGGTCCCTAGAACCTGTTATATCGAAATAAACATGACCATTCTCGAGGTATCATCCTGTCATTGCATTTCATCCCAGGCCATCTATCTTGTGTGCATGCATTCATCGTGGAGAAGCGCTTTCGAACCACGTGCAGAAGAGCAGACAACAACTCCCCCAACGCCGTTGAAAATAGAACAAGCCCAGCCCACGATACTATCGCCTGTGAAGAGGGGGAAAATGCATACCTACCGTGTGGCTTTACGAGCCCTATACTTATCGAATGGTCATAGACTTGGCCATCTCGGCCTTGCTCGACGAGCCAGAGGCGCCGATGCCGGCTGACGAACCGGCCTTCTTCTCAAAAATCTTCCAGAACTTCAAGCTCTCATCCGCAGCGGCGGTAGCGAGCATCTGGCCATCGGGACTCAGGCAGCTGTGGAGGACACGGCTCTCGTGGGCGGGTATCTCGACGTTGCGAACCAGGGTGGGATAGCTCCAGACACTGAGAGAGTTGTCAGGGAAGCCAGAGGAGCTGACAATCTCACGGTAGTGAGGGCTCCAGCGGAGCGACGTCACCTGAGAGCCAGTATCGATGCTGTTGACACGTGCACCCGATGTCGAGTTCCAGAAGTGAATGTGGCGATCGTAAGAGCCCCCGCCGGTGGCCAAGAGGTTCATGTTCCAAGGGCACCAGGCAAGCGCCTTGACGGCGGCTTTGTGGTTGGTCTTGGAGAACTTAGGGACGGACAGTGAGCGGGCATCCCAGATAGAGACCAGGTTGTCGTTTCCACCAGTGGCGAGCTGGGCCCCATCAGAGCGCCACTCGAGGCCACAGACCTCTGAGGTATGAGAGACAAGCTCTGCAACCTTGTGCTCAGCAATTCGCACGTCGTGGTTGAAGACGAGACCGCTTCGGGCACCGGTGGAGAGAAGATGCTTGCTCCAGCCCATCACACCGACGCGGGTATCATGGCCGAACATGCTGCGAATCTTTTGCCCTTCAGAGACATCCCAAATTTGAACCTCGCCCGTGCCAAGACCGACGCCAACATAAGCGCCATCGTTGGACCATTTGACGCTGCTGACGTAGGTGTCTGGGCTGGTCTCGAGCAAGCAGTTAACATTGCCCTCGTCAGCCGACCACACATAAACGTTGCGCTCAAGGCCAATGGCGACCTGGTTGCTGGTGCTCCAGTCGAGAAGGTTCAGGTAGTAGTCGTCAATCAGACCAGGTGCATCGAGAACGCGTTCGGGAGCAGTAGCAATGCGTCTGCGGATCTGAGCCGAGCTGACACCGACGGGTTTCAGGGGTCGGTTGTACTGCTGACGAAGGTCAATAGGCTTGGAAGACTCGGGAGGAGCAGGCTTGAACTCTAGAATTCGGGTATTGAGCTTGACACCGCAAGCATCGGCAAGGGAGTCTTGGTAGGCAACTGTGTTCGGTGATGGCTTTGTGTACGTATCAGCCTCATCGCTGTTGATGTCTAGTCGCTCAAAAGCAGAGGCAGCATCATCCGCCGCGGACGCCAGAGTAGATGAGCCGCTGGTACAGGACTTGGGTCGTTGTCTCTCGGAAAGATCGAGCTTGCTAGAGCCGGCGTTCGCAATGGCTGAGCTGGAGTTGCGGTTGGGGATGAAACGGTCGCCGCCGTAGTTGATGGTTGTCTTATTAGACTTTTGGCGGAGAGAGCCCTTCTTGGACTTTGTGCTAGCGGGGGTCTTTGGAACGCCGGTCCCCGTCAAGGTATAATCAGAAACGCCGAGCTCAAAGGCCTTGCGCGGCGTTTGTGCACCAAGAGCAATATTGGACTTTGGGGATCCACGGCTGGAAGCCATAGATACGGAGCGCGAGAGATGTGACATAAGGTTCCCGCCGTATGCAGACTTGGAGCTTTTGGGAGCACGAGCATCTTTCTTGCCCGACCCATCAGGAGTGCATGGGGAGGTGTTGAGGTTCACGGGAACGGTGGTCGTCGTCGATTGTTGATGGGGAGACGGTGTAAGTGGCATTCGTCCCCCAGCAGTGCGGGAGGAAAAAAGCCCCTTGTGAGACTTGATAGGTGTCGATACCACGGCGGTCGACATTGCGAAGACCTAGGGGTTTTTTTTTCTCTGCAAGTTTATTGTTGAGGGAGAGGTCGGGTTGCGGAGGATTTTAATGTAAGTGACGTAGGTGTTGCGAACAAATCAAGCATCGAGGCAAACCAAACAGACCCCAAGACACTGTAGTTTGAAAGTCTTGGTCTGCCTATACTTTCTTTCGAGAGGGAGGAAGAGAAACGACGGGCTTCGATTTTCGACTCTATTGAGGATGCCTTGACTGAACAAGCCAGGGCTGGCGGAGCGTCAGACGGAGAATGCACGTCGGACGTGACAATTTTCGAAACGATTTCGGAATTTTGGTGCAAAGGGGGACGTAGTAGTCTGCAAGTAAGCTATAATAGCTTTAAACTGAACGTGCAAAGGATATAGATGGGATCTTTGGTATGAAGGTGAATAATGGTGGATTGGCATGTCGACCAAGATGCAACTCGATTCACAGCTACTTTTATTTACTTTGGGCCCCACCATCGCTCTGTCCAGGCAACGAGCCAAGACCCTGTCGAGCGGCCGGAACAATGCGGAACATAGTTAGTCCGATGCTGCGCCCGTGTCTCATCCGGGGCCTGGTCCCGGCTAGACCGAACAGGGCTTAAAATGGGCCCGTCGAGACAGAGCCCCCTGCGTGGGGGCCGGCTTTTAATGGAGCTCCGTAATTTTGCCAAACGTCCACTCTTTCTTTTGCGGGCGGCTTCTCTGACCGACGCTTGTCACCGGCATTTGCAGCATTGCGTGCCTCTCGTCCGCTCCCTCAAGCATTGGATCACAGGCAGATAAGCTGTCATCATTGTCCCAATCAGGAATCTGTCACCAGGGGCTCAGAATTGCGGCTTTGCGGCTCGCGTGTTTTGTGTGTACCAGCGATCTGACATGGGAGGATAGTGGTTTTCCAGAGTCCGTTGGCATGGCGCAGACCTCTACCCCGGCCACCCAGACTCCGAACTCCATCTTTGGTACTGGCGACAGCCTCTCGCAGCCTGATACATCCAGCCAACAGTCTGTGGTCATGATGGCTGCTCCAACGCCCCCGCCGGCCCTCCCCGACTCCCACAACACTTACATCATGGCCAATTCCCCCGCGAAAGCCCGGCCGTCCGTCGATGGCTACAGACCCAAAGTCACGCGTACTCTGGGCCAGCGACCGGCATGTCTCGTCAATGCATCGGTCACGTACTGTGGCAATAATCAGATTTATGCTTTCGGCGGCTTTGATCAGTATACTGACGAGGTGTACAACCATGTCTTGCGACTCGACCTTGTCAGCCACCAATGGAGCCTGGTCGATAACTATGGTGACATCCCGGGTGTGCGCATGGGTTTGTCGTCCCACCACCCAACCTTGACCACTTCCTGCTAACTCTACCAAAGGACATACTGCGACACTTTACCAAGGCGACAAACTACTCGTCTTTGGCGGCGAAAACGAACACCGCACTTATCTCTCCGACTTGATCATCTTCGACTTGAAAACCGCACACTGGACACAACCAGCAGTCTCTGGTCCTATTCCAAAGGGCAGAGCGAGACATGCCGCCACACTACACGAAGACAAACTGTTCATCATTGGCGGAATTACTGGCACAAACAACTATGTCCTGGACGACCTTTGCTACCTCGATTTGAAAACATTTACATGGTCTAAAACTTGGCGCTTTATTGGCCGGTTTGACCATTCTGCTTACATCTGGGGTGGGCGCCTCTGGGTGTTCGGTGGCCTCAGCGAAGACATGGACAAGGTTAGCGACATGTGGTGGCTGGATCTGAAGGGCGTACCGGAGTTCGACTCACGACCTCAGATTGGCGTCTATGATCGAGCCACTAGCGGCAATCGAACCGACTCTCCCCGGCTGCCACACACAATGGGCCACAGCCCTGCAGTCGGAACGACGGGATACGCTGCCAATTCGCGTACTGCCCAGGTCAACCCCCCCTCGGTGCAGCTCAAGTATCATGCACCCATGGCTCCTGGTGCTATATCTGCTCTCAAATTTACCTCGGGCCTTAACAGTCCGTCACAAGGCTCCGGTATTCACTTTCACATCTATTCCTCGGGCACTCTGCTCGACTTCGTTTCACCGGCTGCCACGATTACGCATCGAGAATGCTCTCTGTCCGCGCTTGACTTGACCACATTACGATGGCAAAAGCTAGCAGATGGCCATGAAATGTTCAAATCAGGTTATCGATGGCACTATTGTACTATGAATGAAGACGGCACGAAAGCCTGGCTTCTCGGCTGTCCTCTCGATCCCGTCGGGCCAGAATTCGGAGCTGGGGGCTACGAGCTATATCTTAGGTGAGTTGAACTACTCGTGCTAGAATCACCCCGCTAACGGTACTCAGTGATGTTATGGAAGTTGACCTTCGGCGGTACGGCCTTCTTGGAAACAATCTAGCGCCGCAGCCCAGTGTCGAGACGCGACCTTCGGCCTTGACCCGGCCTCTAGACCAGCCTTGTCAAGGTCTCGGCGCAGACTTGGCAAGGACGTTTGATCAGCCACCCGAGACGGGCAGTGGTGCAGACTTTATCATTACAGCGCTGGCGGATGGCGCGGAAGACGATGAACTGCTCAGCTCGGGCCTAATCCGCAGTGCGGAAGAATCTACACCAAACTGGCTTGCACCTGATGCCACCACATCACGACCCATTCATGTGCACAAGCTGATTCTGAAAGCGCGCTGGGCTCACTTTGCAAGACTCTACAACGCCCAGATGGCCGAATATCATACAAAGAAGATGCACATCCCAGAGCCGTACCCTGTCGTGCGTGCATTTCTGCTCTACTTGTACACGGATAGCATCCACGGCACCGTCGAAGCCGGCAGCGACTCCGTCACCGACATCAGCGAGGTTGCCGGCCTGCTGGTCATGGCCAATATGTACGGCATCCCGCACCTGCGGCTGCTGTGCGTCAACCGCCTCGCTAAGGAGCTCGCCGTCGAAAATGCCTGCCTGATATGGTACTCAGCCGGCCTCGCCGACGAGGAGTGGCTGCGCAAGCGGGCAGCGGGACTGTGCATGACGCACTGGGGCCGTGTTGTTCGCACGCAGGGCTTCTTGCAGCTGCCTCGACACGCGCTCGTCGAGCTCTCGCAGGAGATTGACATGGAGGGTCGCATCGTCGCCGGCGAGGAGCTCGAGTGGTCCAGCATGGGCGGCGGGCGCTACCTGGACGACCGCAAAAACAGCGTCGGCAGCAACCAGCACGCCGAGTCGGAGGCGGACGACGACGACGGCATGGAGATGAACTAAGGCGGCGCCAATTGCCGTCGCCTTACCCGCCCTTTCGTTTCATGATGCTCTCTTAGCCTACGTGCCCGGACATGGGCACTGCCGAGACCCGCCGAGACACGTCTCAATGACGATTTCTGGCTTTTTGCACGAAAGTAAAAGTCTATTCACGCAATGCTTCCACTGTACACAGATAGATGTATATGTCCCTTTCCCGTCTATTTCATTCTCGAATGCGTTCTCACTCTCTCTTTTTACATACCATTGCAGCATTGTTTTGGAGTTTGGCTAGCTACTTATCACGTCAATGTTGTAGCTTTATGCTTGTCCGCTTATATTCCGTCCTGTCTGCCCTGTCTGGCTGTGGAAAGGAGTGCAAGACAAAAGAATATAGGGTTGCGCATCATCGTCACGAGGCCACGGGTATGCATGCATATTGTCACAATAGAAAACGCAATAGATTGATATTTGAAGATAAAAAACAGACTCGAAAATTAAGACTGACCAAAGTTCTTTTGTGTAACCATTCTCCTGTGTCAAAAGCACACAATAAACAAAACCAGAGAAGAACCAAAACCAATACCAGACAAGGTAACAAGACCAGACAGCCAAAACGATCAAGACAAACCAATAATCCAGTAACGCATCTCTCCCCCCCGTACCATTTCACTGTTTTCTGCAGAACAAAGCACTCTAAAACCAATCTCCCTTCTTTTCGTGTGTTCGGATACGGAGATTCGTTCGCCACCAAATTTTCGAGGGTATTCTCCGCTTCGGGCTCACGTCTTCATGACCCTAAACAGAGCCGAAAACGGCGGCTTTGTAGCAGATCCAGGCGGGCCAGGGAAAGCTCTAATAAGCTGGTTCAATCCAAAAAAAACCCCAAGGCGCTGCTGGCGTAGCAGTTGATAGAAAACCACAGGTACCAAGAACCCCGATTCAGTCGAGGTGAAAAAGCACAAAACGAGTAGCATGAGAAGAAGAAGAAGACATTCCAGCCGCGGTATGCGTGTATTCCGTCTCCCTTGGCACTCTGCGACGGTGCGCGGCACGAGAGGCAGCAAGCCGTCACCTTCCACAACGAGGAAAGTTCATGGGCATCAGTGGACAGGTAAGCTCTCCAAGATTTGAGGTGGCGCATGTTAATGACGCAACAGCTGAATGGGAGGGCGGGGGCTTATTGCAAGATCGTCGTCGAAAGTGTGGCGGGAAGATCGGCACGGGACAAACTGGCCTTTTGGGAATCATAAGAAATTAAGTAAGGGACAAAGGGCCGTTTCAGACACTGCCATGAAATGGCAGGTCGTGCGGTCGGGCGTTGCCACCATCAAGGGAGGCCAAGGATAAAGTGCAGGAAACGCCGTTGCAATGAACCGTGAACCGTGAACCAAAGATGATACCTAGAAAGCCGTGAAATCACTTTTGTAGACCAAGATGAAAGGCCAGCCTGTTGGGGCCTGCCCCCAAAATTCTTTCCAACCTCGTTAGACCGTCAAGGCTAATCGAAGTCGAGGTTGCATAGCTTTGTACAGAGAGATGCACGTGGCCAGCATGCGTAGTTATATCGGTGGCGGCGTCTCAGACACCACGCGGGATGTCGATTAGCGGCCTCATTGGGGCAGAGCGTCTTCCTTGATTCCAGGCAAGGTCAGTCCAGCAGCCATAGCCTGCATCTTGAACTCGGGATTGCAAGGTAGCGAATGGGCCTTGTGCTGTGAGGGGTGTTAGGGGCTCATGTTTAAACTGATGGGGAGCGCGAAACGTACGTATTTGAGACCGTTGAGGTTCTTGTATCGCTTGCCGCAAGTCTCGCAGTTGAAAGGTTTTTCCTTCTCCATACCAAGAGTTCCAGGATACGGCGCACTTGTTTCGGGGTTAACGATGGAAAATGAGCCGTCTCCATTTTCATGCAGTTGCTGAGTCTGATGGCCATGAGCTTTATGATATCTAGATAGCTTGGTCAGTCACGCTTGCCATGGTGGCGTACTAAGAATAACATACTTGAGTCCGTTTTGATTCTTGTATGCCTTTTCACATCCTATAACCGGACACTTGAATGGCTTGTGCTCCTCGGGCATCATCATGGTTTGCAAGCGCTGGAGTAGCATTTTATTTGTCTCGGGGTCGGCAAACTGGCCCTGGGTAAGACCGAGCTGGGCGAGCTGGGCCTGGATCGTGCGGTTGCCGCCAGGTGGGAAAGCGCCGTTGGGGCTGAAAAGATGTTTCCCAGGATCGTTGATGCAGAAATTCAAGTCTTCTTCTTCAGGGTTGCTATTGGAGAAGTCCATGTCAGAGATAGTATTGCCGTTGACGCCCATGGGCATAGCGGGGAGCCCGCCTTCCATTTCGTCTATACCACCACCCATATGCGCAACGCCTTGCGAGAGCTGCTGCTGCTGCTGAGTAGTCAGGGTGGGAGTATTGACGGAAGAGACGGTGGGATTGTTCTGCAGGCCAAAGCTAGCCACGGCCGGCGTGGTGGGCTGAGAAGTGCGGAGAGCCTGGGGGAAACCGGCATTTGACATGTCGAGTTGGGGTCGCTGCTGTTGGCCAAACATCTGTCGTGTGTGCGTCATCCGAGAACTGTCGTCCAGCTCCATGGTTCCAACCGCATCGTCCATCTCCATGTCTGCGACAGCATCCATGTCATCATGCATGTTGGCATTAAGAGCGTTCATCTGGACATTGTCGAAGCCCATCTGGAGCTGGCCGTGCTGCTGGCCAAAGCCCTGCAAGTTGCCCTGACCGGGAGTTGGAGTAGTCCGAGAGCTGGACATTTGCGAGCTGCCTGGCATGGCCATCTGGACGCCGAATTGGCCAAAGGCATTGTTGCGAACAGTATTGGGGCTGGGTTGGGTATGCGCCTCTTCGTAATGCTGAAGCAATTCGTGCAGGTTGGCAAGGGTCTTGCCGCAGCATGTGAAGTCTCTCATGAAGTTGGCTTCGAGCCTGGGTAAATAGGATGAAGAGTGGTATGAAGACGAAGGCTGACCACTGACATTGCCGAACGCGGGGGAAGTGCCATGCATCATGACGCTGATTAGAAAGATGGTTGTTAGTTATGTGGCACAATGTATCGGTTGCGACACCTGAAGAGGCACCCCGCAGCCAAAAAAAAAAAGTGGTATGGTGCCTGACACAGACGGTAAAAGGCAGTGTTGCAGCCGCCGCCAGGTAGCCAGTGCACGGTCGCAAGGCACAGTGAGGCTGACACATGGCCATCGAGTGCGTGAAAACAGTACGGAAACTGCAGGCGACGCATCGTGACTTCGTTGCAAGGCATCGGAGGTAGAGTTGGCCGGTGTTGGGTGAGGGGCGTTTTACTTACTCATCACGGACAAAACTGCCCAAGGACATGCCGCCCCAGCTCATGTTGTTCATGAGGCTGCCGGCGAGCGACTCTCTGCGATTTCGGCCAACCATATCGCGGTTCTGGTTGTTGAACGAGATGGGCTTTGGGCCAGTGCTCACAAAGGAGTCCTGCCGTGAGCGGCCCATGGGACCGGCCGTCATGTCTGTGTCGGAATGGTCGCAATCGACCCAGCCGCTATCGTCGTTGTGGCGAAGGGAATCGAGGAGAGCGGCGGACAAAAGAGAGTCGCGCGCGGAAGAAAATTGTCGAGTAGTCTTTTCGCGAGAATCGGAAGAGAGATGGTGATGATGGGAGGAAGAAGATGAATAATCGGGTGGCGTGGCGGGTTGGGAAGATGGTGAGAGAGTCAAGGACGTGGAGAGAAGAGAGACAGGCGAATCGGCCGCCTGGTCGGAAGTGGAAGAGGGAACGTTAGTGTCATTAGCACGAGTGACCTTGCTGGCAAAAGCAGCCTGGGCCTGGGCGAATGCCTGAGTTTGGGCCACTACATGGGTGGCGGGGGCTGGCTGGGCGCTGAAGAGGGCGCTGAAGGCAGGAGAAGCGGGCATTGCAGTGGGCATTGCAGTGGGCTTTGCAGCGGGCGTGGCAGCGGGCGCCGTGGCGGAACTTGTCCAGCCAGAGTCAGAGGCAGACACGCCGCCGCTTCTCAAGCTCTTGTCCGTCGCAATACCAAGACCCGTGCTAAGAATATTCGTCCATGCAGTGCCTGCAATAATATTACCTGAATCTGCATCCATACCTGCTGCACCTGCCGCACCTTTGCTGGTACCAGCTGCCTGGTCGCGCCCCCCGACGCTGTCGCCGCTACCGGGTTGGGCGGCCTGCTCTTGTTCATGCTGCTCCTCCTGGGACCCTGGTGCCGCACCCCCAGCACCGCCGCCGCCGAACCACTTTAGAGCGCTCTGCATCACTTCCTCGCTCGCTGCGCTGTGCCTTGCCTTGGGCTCCTGCGCTCTCGTGGAGAATCCTGTGATGGGTATTTGATCGTGCAAGATGTATCGTGCTGCTTTGTATCGGCGTTTCGATGCTCTTGATGCTCGTCGTTGCCGTAGTTATCTCCGCGCGGTCTCGTCTCGCGATCTCCTGATCTCGGTCACGATAGTCTCGCTCTCGCTCTCTGCTCCAAACACGTCTTCGCTGCTCCGGAACGCAATACAGAGTAGTGAGAAGGAGCTGCCCCGGAACCCTGTTCCAAGGGGGGACAGCGGTAAGAAATACGGTCAGGGTGGAGTGGTGCCAGGAATCAAGCAGTTGGCCCAGTCACCCCAGATGGAATCCCTGTTGAATCGCGAGACGACACGGCTGCCGACCTTGAATGCGGTGCACCGGGTTGTCCTCTTGGGCTTGGTTCGGGCGCACCTGTAACCTGGTGTAACAGCCCGGTCTAGTCTGATGTTGTCCCGGAGGCGCGCCGCGTTATTCACTATTCAGTGCTGGGGACGCTATCCGCCCCTCTGCGACCTTGTTGATGCGCCCGCACTGGCCTATTGTTGGGATTCTTTGGATATGCAAGTAATGGATGTCATAGGCCGCAATAAGGCTTGGATACTAAGGAATTAGATTGCCCTGGTTCGGTTTGGTGTAATAAGTAGTGGCCCGCCTCGGTTTCGATGACTGGCCCTATCGTAGAGGCAACGATACGTAATAACTTGGAGCGTGCACACAGTGTAAGTCGAGTGTGGGTGTGTGACGGTTCGTAGCTCGGTTTATGGAGATGCCAGAGTGTTCGATGAGTCGCGTCGGCGGTGAGTCAGACAAAGAAACACTATTCTGAGCATCACCCGCGATGGCTGCCTGTGCGAGATCTAGCTGGTTCGGCTAGGCTGGGTGGCGGCGAGGCGACGGCTGGTCGCGGTTTGGGGTGACGACGACGATGCACAGTCGTGCTGATTAACGCTCTAATACCTCTAACCAAGACTCGCGAGGCTGTATGAAAGACATGCATATGCAGCGGATAACGAGTTGGTGGCGTGTTTTCTCAGCGACATATTCTTGCACGGTGCAGCTGCCAGCAAACGCATCACCTCACTTTGCCTCGCATGTCCACTACTTGCTTGTTTGCTCTTACACTTCGTCTGTCGCCTTCATACTAACAAACGGTCAACATGCTACCTATGTATCTACTGTGAAGTCATCTCGTCTTCTATGCCCCCTTGCTTGACTAGGAAACCACTTTATCGAATAGGCAAGATAAGCTGATACCTCCTCTGGCGCTGTTTGTTAACCGTTTGTTCCTGTCTAGATCGCAGGCACGCCTGCGGCCCATGAGGATGCCTCTCGATGACGAAAGTGCTGTGGCAAATCGACTCGGACTACGCCCGGCGAGTGCCACGCCACCCAGCTTAACAGCCAAATTAATATCTCCTCGACACATCCAAAGAACACCTGCTGTTCGTTTTGCCCTGGGCCGCATGCATCCGCAACACCATGCAGTTCGTACATCTACTATTGACGGAGCTAGTGGGCGTAAAGTTTGACCTGCTCTCTGCTCTGCTAGTTGGCCGCCAAGCCATTCAGCCGACTCAGGTAAATGCCACCGCAAACCTACTCACGCCTGCCACGCAACTAGATACCAGGCTGACGACTGGCTGGCGCTGCCACGCAGTGAACGGCGCTGGTTAGTGGTTACCAACCCGACCCAGACCAGCCTCAGACAGCGCCGACCAACAATGATACTTGTCGGGTTATTTTAGCCCGCAATGCCGAATGCACCCCGAACGGCTAGAAATAGCCATAATGTCGTGATTCGTGGCTCGGCCTCTGCTCAAGCTTGTCCCGCATGCCATCAGCCGTCTTCCGCTTGCAGCGACACCCGCTGCTCTGGCTGCGCATCCAACCATCTTTGTGACGGTGTCTTAAGGCCAGTACTATCAGATCAAATTCCGTCGGTGATCCTAACCCTCATTCGCCACCGGAGTTCCGAGAGCCCTTCACAGCGAATGTTTCATTCGTCTGCCGAGCTGCTGTTTCCGGCGGCGCCAGCTACGCTAGTGTTGTCCACTGGCGCTGCCATCTGTCACCAGTAGAGTACACCGAGGGACAATAGATCAGTATCGCCTAACACCTTCAAAAACAGCACACCTTTTACATCGATTTACTAAAGATGGCTCTCCTTGGTCACGGTTGCTTGGCTGACCAGTCGAATATCCAACACGGATCGATGATGCACTTCTTCATATAGACACCCCAAATGACTTCTCGGGCCTGCTAAGTGAGTGGAGACGTGATGCTGCGTCTCAGCACTAGTTACTTTGAAGGACCACGTCGAACCCTACCTATTACAATGAACATGAAGAGAAGCGCAGAGACCGCGCTACGGCAAAACAAAAGTCACCAAGAGAAAGTACTCCTGTGACTCCCATCGTTTCCATAGTCTTCTTTGCCCGCTAAGAACGACAGGCCGGGAAATAGCGGTCTAACAAGTAACTAGTCTGCGCGCACTGAATTGCGCGTCTACGCCTCATCAAAGAGCATCAAAGGGTGCTGTCACCAATATCATGCATTATTAACAACTACGGCAGCGCGGCGCTCCACATTCTCCTTGCAACTTGCTCGGCCCCAGTCGCTGTTAATCGACTGCTCCCGTATAGCCCATCGTCTATACTGTATACATCATGTCTGTCCCTTACCTTTGCCTATGAGGAGCGACGTCCTGCATGGCGCTCTCCATTCTGCTGCACGTTAGTGTGTGGCTGCTGCACGACGGCGTGGATTTTTCTGCATGCCTGCCACCGCCCACTTCTCTAACAAGGCAACAAGGGTACTTCGCCAGGACCAGCAGGCGTTGGCCACGCTCGACGGCTCAGAAAGGCACCAGATCAGCTCACGGCCGTGCTCGTTTCCTGTGACAGGAAACACTGACCGACTTGAAGCAGGAACCGAGTGACACGCTGCGGCGTAACCTTTCTGCCTGGCCCAGGATCGAATACACAATGTTACGTACATGCAACTGTAGCGAGGGAAACTCGTAAGACTTAATATGACGACCACACAAGCACATCAAGGCCGCTCACTGTTCAACCAAGATTCATCGAGATTCCGCACCTAGTTAAGGCGGAATGCCTGCCGGGGGTCACGCGGAATATTAGCCTGTTGCCAGCACCAAACTCAATCTGAGCTTCTATAGCGCAGGCTCGAGATTACCTCACAGTTGTTTTCTTTTGCGCTACGGCAAACGAAGCTGAGGCCTTGGGGTTCCTAGTCAGTCACCTCCACGTAACTCCTGTCGCAACCTATCGTGGCAGGCTGTGACGGACCTGAGGTCTATGAAAAAGGCTCATTACATCTTGCCTCTTGCTCCGTCGCCGCCACCGTTGCCTCGCTGCCACATGGGTGAGCCTGTTTTTAATGTGGATGGCTACCGCCGCGCTGTCTTGGCCGCCTACCATCCTGAGTCATCCCCGGGGCGGCAACTTGAACGAATTGGTGACACTTGGCTTGCAGCCCAATTCTGACCCATGAAGTCAAAAAGACACAAAGCCTGGCGACCGCACTCCGGCTCTCGCCATAATCGTACGAAGCTTGGTATAGTCAAAAATTCCCTCTGAAGTTTGGAGCATATCCTATTTGCTACGGCATGTGCCGCGAGAGGGTCCTGTCAGCCCTCATCAAATAGTCTCGTGGCGAGCCTCCGCAATTTGGCAGTAAACGGCTTCGATGCTATTCATAGGCGCCCCTGCATCCCTGAGTATTATAAACATGCTCTCTCACAGTCCTCGTCAGAAAGGGCCACCGCGCTGATGGGGTTCATGACGTCGCTTAACACTCGCAATCTTCAACTTCTTACAGGGCCCATCAATACAAGGGGAGGTCTTGCTACGCTCGAGTATTCAAGAGGAAGGACGACAAGGGTTGCGCAAACCGAACTACCTGAATCCGGAGTTTGTAGCCATCAGTGCTAGAAGCCCTCTACAACTCACGACGGTCAAAGTCTCTAATAACTATCGCCAAGTACCAGTAATAGATCTGGCCTCGGACAAAGTCCTACAAGTGATTAGCGTCCCGATGGCCGTTGTTGCCGCTTAATAACGAGGAACCTGCATGGAACGAATGGAGACGTTCTACATGCCTTCCAAGACTCGAAAGGAAGCAGACGCCGCGGGCGCTTTGACCATGATCCATTGAACTCGAAGCAGCCAGCAGCCACTTGCTGCGCTGCCCTTTGGTTAAAAGTGGTTCGCGACGCCGATAATGGAGCTGGCTGTCAAGTAATAACTTGCGTTGTGTGGATAACGTACTGCCAGACTCGAATCAAGAGCGAGCTAGAGTGCGTGGACTGGCGGACTCTTCTCTTATTCTACTGATCTGCCCATCTGAACCTGTCGCGTGAGAGACAAGTTACAACTGGGGACGTGGGTATTTGCTGGTTTCATCTACCCCCTTGATAATGATGGGCATGTATATTGAGCTTGATTGGGCTCCAGCCAGTTTGAGATCGGCACCGGCGCAACAAGAAATCGAGCTGGCGAAAAAGAAAATCGGCCAGCACTTGTCCGGCCGGCGGACACGGCTTAACGGCGCCGACTGTATCTGCTGCCTTCGACTGAAGCAAGCTGTGGGCGAAAGAGTTCTGCCCAAGAGCCGCGGGCGAGAAACCCGTAAAACTAAACCGCGTTCGCATCAGATCGGCCCTATTTTCTGTTGCAGTGACAGCTAGATGGGGGTGCTTGGCAGCCCAAGTCTCTGGGTATTGTAACAGCGCCACATCAGACATCAAACGACAGCATTTGCCCAACGTGGTGTCGCCCTGATGACACATCTGGCAAAAACGGCTGGTCAGGTTTCATCGTCTCGTCGCCCCCTGCGGAAGGGCTTTAAAACTTGCCCGTGAGTGAGCCGTCCAGGTGACGGTGGCGGAACTTGAAGTCGTTCTTGGCCGCGGTCTCTGGCCAGTTCTTGTTGCGTGCGCCAAACCCTCCCTCCCTTCTCTTCAGTTCCCGGTCGCTCGTATTCTGCATCACGCACAGCGTTCAGCCGAGGCGGGAGCCAAAGCATGCATAGCATAATAACAAACTACTATTAGCAACTAACTATGGCGTGGTACCAGGAAGAGGCAGTCGGAGAGCATGACGACGCGTTAACCAGAACCTAATTATTGCGTCAATATTAGAGCCTCACAGGCGTGCCGCTGCTGCGGCTCGGTGTCACCGGCTGCACACCGTCAGGTTCCCACCCCTACTTACCCACCCACCTCTGCCGAGGCTGGCGATGGGCGACCGCTGACATGAATTCCAGCAGCCTGCTGTTTCTCCTTGCCTCGTCTTGCCTTGGCGTCTGTACTGGTGCCTGGCAATGCTACTTCATGCAACTCGGCGTTGCGCGAGACGGATGGAAGCTTGGCAACGGCGGCTTCCGACGACCCGGGTGCTGCCTTCACATGCCGACTGGACGGGGTTTGTCTGCCCTCTACTAGTATTATTGGGACGGGGATAGGCTCTGTTGAGTTTGATTGGATGCAATGCGTGGCCGCTGTTTGATCCCTTTATTTATTTGTCGTATTGTGTACTTAACTTATTAGGACCCCCAGGCGGTAATGACACAATGACACTGTGTTAGTGGCCAAGCTGCTGCTATCCGCATTGTTGTTCATCGCCAAGCTAATAATAACATGGGGAGGGGGGGCGCTGCTGTACGAGGGTATGACTGCATGTTGATTGAGCAATTGCTCACGAGACCGGCATCCCATGCCAGGAGCTCAATTCCTGTTTTTATTGGACCAAGCCTAGCATCCTTCTGTGTCATCAACACGCGCGCGTGCACTGTGAAGCTGCCCCCGTGGCGCCTAGACCTGGTGAGGCGGCGTTGGTGTATATCGATCGGCGCCAAGTCTCGTAAGTAGAGCCTAGAACTCAAAAGGCATGCCCCCCGTTGATAGTAGCATATTTGGCGGGCCGCGAATATCCTGTGTCCCCGGAGGGCGGACAAGTCACGGACTCGCTATTACACATGGAACCTTGGTCTGCTGGCGCTGCTGGTGGCTGTCTCTACTAGGGGTGCTCGAAGTGGCCGAGTCTCCAAGGAATGACAAAGCCTTACCTGCTATTACCGTGTCTAATCGGTTGTAGAAGCCAGTGGGGTGATTGACAACCCTGTTACGTTGGTGTTTGATTTTGTCAACGATCTTCGCTGGACGACCAGTTCTTTCGAGGACGACGACGAGGCGCCTATCCTGCGTCGACGGGTTGTAAAGTAGAATGCGTTTGTGGCCTGGAACGGTAACTGTAATGCGATACCGAAAGAGATCCAATAAAGACATCAATGATCAGAATTCATGGCATCTTGAACTCTAAATGTAAGTTTTGTCGTGCATCCATATCTGATCGAGCAGATTTGGTTGACGTGGCTTGAATTCTTCACCTTGGGACTTTGAGAGTGGTTTGATCGACTTCTTTGACATGTAGATCGGCTTCTCACTACTCATGACGGCCAATCCCGATTTGTTTCCGGCAGGACCCTGATCCGAGAGGCACCGTAACCATACCACTTGTGCCCGCTAGTTGAAGTCTACTTTCGCGTATCACTTGCTCTCTTAGTCTGTTTAATTCTAGTGCTTCTCTCTTGTAGACTATTATTGTCCTTCTCTCGAAACTTGTTCCTGCTCGTCATTCCTCATATTGCAGTCAACCACTTTCCACATCTTCTCATCCTCGTCTCTCAAATTGATAATGAGACGAATGACGGCAAGTGCTGGCTTTCCTGCTAAATGGTACAATTCACCTTTAAAGCGACAGGGCGCACGGAATCTATGCTTCATCGGAGTCAAAGCCTAACCCACGATGGATGAGCTGCGACATCATTTCCAGAAGCGACCAACCAAACGTGATGATGACATACACAGTGAATCTCGAGCTGAAAGCCGTCATACCACAGTCTGGCCGTCTTTGAAGAACGTATAAGCGGTGATAAGCCTCTTTTGCGACTTGGAAAGATCCATCATAGGTCTTGGATACCGAAAATGAGCGATTGAGAGCGCGGTTGAGTATCGCTAGCGACGGGCGACTTTAAAACGGCTCCCGCCGAAGCTGTCAAACTACGTGCGTGTTGCTGACCAATACCCATAGATTGAGGATTGATACAGCTGTGACTCTATTTGTGAGTGAGGTTTCACGTCTGCTCTCGCTGGTGCATCATGCCACCATGACACTTGGCTATTTTCTGCTTTGTCGATCCGCTTGTTGATGCACAAGCGAATGGGCGGTTCGTGCAGTTGGGCATCTTCACAAACGACAGCAGTAAACTGCATCAGCTCAGACTTGAGGTCCTAAGCTCAACCGTTTTGGAAAGGATGTCTCTGCCAATGTCAAGCGATCCATGCCGGAATGCCACGGACCTGGTATTTATAAGCAGATGGATATGCGCGCAATTGGAGTCGTGAAGAAACGACGGAGAGCCTCGCGCTTACTCAAACATAAACAGAAAAAAGTTAATCTGTGCAGCACTGACAAACCTCATCAACAATACCTTTCCATCATTAGCATCGAAAATTCTGCGTAACGGTGATGCAATCCTGCACAATGACGCCAGTCAAGTTTCGGGGGACTCTCGGAGAGGCTCGGGAATTTTTTTTTAGGTCACCAGGCCCGGGTGGCCGGCTGGATGCCGGCTTTGGGTCTGCCATTATCGTACGAGTTTCTTCCGGAGGCAAAGCGATTCTTAAGCGATATATGAACAACAGCGTGCCCTCGAAATACAATTTTTCAGAATTTTTCAGCCTCATCAAATTCTTTGATTGTATACAATTGAACATATTCCTGCGACAACTTGTGGAATAGCGAACACACCATCTCGGTAGGTAGCCTTTCAGACACGCGACCAGCCATTGGACAGGCCCACTAATTGGGTATCGAGCTTGCACAGCGTCATTTCTGATTCCGGCATTTCATCGAAGCATCATCGCCACGCAAGCACATATAAGCAAGCTGCGATAACGCATCTCTGCTCGAAATTCATATCTCAGACAAAGATCATCGCCCTTGAACCCACCCATTGCATCCCCCGAGACCATCAAAACACCACCAAAACACCTCAAAGACCTCAAGTCGCCCAATATGAAGATCCTCAGCAAGGAAGAAGAGGCCGCGCACTACCGCGTCGTCGTCAAGAGCGGCCTCATTGGCGGAGGGGCCGGTCTGGCCATCGGTCTCGGCGGCGTCGTCCTCGCCTCGCGCCGGTACCACGCCTTCCGCAGCCTGACGCTCCCCTTCCGCTCGTTCCTCGTCACGTCGTCGGCCACGTTTTGCGCCATTGTCAATGCCGACCGCTGCTCGACCAAGTTTCAGCGCGAGCAGGACCCCATGTGGGGCTACCAGGACAGGAGCCAGCGCGCCGCCCAGATGGTCCGCGAAAACGAGTCGACGTACCAGCGCTTCATGAACTGGGGCAAGGAGAACCGCTACAGCATCGTCTTCACCAGCTGGCTGGCGTCCATGGCCCTCGCCATCGCCATCGTCGGCCGCGCCCCCATCAGCACCGCCCAGAAGCTCGTCCAGGCCCGTGTCTACGCCCAGGGTCTGACGCTGGCCGTGCTCATCGTCTCGGCCGCCTTTGAGGTCAACGACGCCAAGTCGGGCAGCGGCCGCTGGGAGACGGTCATGGTGCTCGACCCCAACGACCCGGAGCACAAGCACCTCATCGAGAAGCGCGTCCACAAGGAGGAGTACGAGGGCCAGGACCTCTGGATGGGTAAGTGATGGCGCGGGTTTGCGCTGCCTGCACCCCCTGGCAAGCATGAAGCTGACAACTTGCAGACATGGTCGAGGCGGAGGAGAAGCGCATTGCTGACCGCAAGGCCAACGGGGCTGCCGCGCCCAACAGCAAAGCTGAGGAGAAGGCCACGGACAAGTCGGAAAAGGCCGACCAGTCCGAAAAGGCTGACGACAAGTCGGAAAAGTCTGAGGAGACCGAGAAAGCTGAAGCTCAGGCTTAGGTCTTGCATCATTAACCGTATACACCGCGACACATTCCATCCTCACGACCAAGACTAAACAGTCTGGCAGCTGGTCGTACACTACACCGCATAAAAACGACAAATCTCCCGACCAAAACAAGCGCTGTGCTTGCAATGTAAACCATATCACCGCGGCTGGGGAAACAGCCATTACAAGATCAAGGTACATGATGACGGTGTGAAAACGAAGGGCCATGGACTAGAGATGAATAGAGCGCCCGAGAGGGCACCAGGGCAGAACTGGCGTCTGTTCAGCTAGTTGCAGCCTAGCATACTGTACGATACTGCATATAGAAGAATCACAATTACCTGAAACCATCTGAATATTTCGTCTTCTTTTAGGGTTTCATCATCTCGTGTGCTAAATCATGTACTATATTCTATTCCACTAGGGCTATGCCAAGCCAAAAATGCGTCATATGCTGTCCTCTTGTGTTTTTGCTCTTCTTTTCCATGTTTACACCTCAATCGTGAAATGACTAATCTGCGAATAGTATGCATGCACTGCCAGCTCCAGAATGTGGACGTCGCCAAACACGTCGCTCCCGTCAAAGCCGCCCACCACCACCAGCCGGCTGTCGTGCAGGACCGTGCCGTGGTAGCCGCGGCCGGTCGGGCTCTGTCCGTAGACGCGGCGCTTGTCCCACGTCATGGTGACGAGGTTGAGCAGCAGCACGTCGTTGCAGTACTCGCTACCGTCGTGGCCGCCAATGACGAAGAGGTAGGAGCCGACAATGGTGGCCGTGTGCGAGAGCCGCCGAAAGGTGACGGGGATGGGCACGGCCTTCCACACGTGCCTCTCGACGTCGTACACCCAGACGTCGTCGAAGCACTCGCCGCCGTCAGAGCCCCCGTAGATGATGAGCTTGCCGCCGACCATGTTGGCCGTGTGGTAGCCGCGCGCCTTGGGCCGTCGTTCCCTGGCAGGCGCGGCGGCGGCGGCGTCGCCAGGCTGGGGCGACGACTTTTCGGGGCCCGAGATGAGCTTCCACGACATCTTGGTGGTGTCGCTGACGTCGAGGCGCCAAATGTCGTTGAGCGCGCGCACGCCGTCGCCGCCGCCAAAGACGTAGATGCCGTTCTTGTACAGGCAGGCCGTGTGCGCGCGGCGCTTGGACGGCACGCGGTCGCCCAGCATCTTGGGCTTGGTCCAGCGAAAGTTGACCGTGTCGAGCACGTAGACATCGTTGTAGTACGCCGGCCCGTCGCCGCCGCCAAAGACGACGAGCTTCTTGCCGACGGCCGTGCACGTCATGGCGCGCAGCGGTACCGGGATCTCGCCGACGACGTGCGGCACCGACCAGTAAAAGGCGTCGGCGTCGAGCACGTACATTGTGTTGAAGCACGTCCGCGCGTCGCAGCCGCCAAAGACGTACACGTTGGACCCGACGAGCGTCGTCGTGTGCGCGCGCAGGTTGGAGTGGGCCGCGCCCGACACGGGAGCCCGCGACCAGTACATGCCCGATGCCGGCGCCGGCGCGATGTCGGGCGCGTCCTTGGGGTCCTGCAGCGGCGGGAACGCGACGTGCTCGCCCTTGGGCGCGTGTGTGTTGTGCGCCGCCGACGTGCTCCGGGATGAGGTCGTCGTCGGCTTGGCCGTCAGCACCGATGTCGTGCGCGCGGTGGTGCCG
>JAPFSE010000688.1:0-23197 GCA_030777785.1 Beauveria caledonica | reverse complement strand
TTTTTTTTTTCGAAAAAAAAAATCTTCCCTCATGACAACGCCCTTGACAGAGGCACATATCACATTTCAATTATGCACGGTGTCTAGGCTTAGGAGCTTCATTGTCTATACCTCCTGATCAGGCCCGAGAAATCTACCCTCGTGCAAGCAACGAAATATATACGCCCGATTTAGTCTCATAGTCCAAAACTCTAGGAAAAAGTGACAAAAGTAATCAAGAAATAAATTCGTAAAACAAAAGAAGATGCTTTGATAAACCAAAGGTCCGGCTCTTGTTTGTCTTCCCCCTTCGTATCATGACCAGATGCTATCAACGCCAATTGTGATCCAAGGAATTGGGACAAGACCCAAAAAATAACACGAGCAAACCAACCTTCGCTAAAGATGAATAAAAAGCAGAACAATGTCCATAAAAGAACGAGAGAATCGGGTATGGATACACATTAGCAAAAACCTCCAACATTTCCACATGCTCATAGACGTCTTGGTCGTCAGGCCGCCCATCAATTGTCCTTATGACCACTCGTCAAGGTGCCGTTCTTATCTGCTGCCATCGTCTTGCCATTGTCATCGGTACTTGTTGCCCGCCCGCCGCTGCCCTCTTTCTTGTCGCTGGGCAGATTTGATAAACTCGGATTCGTCGAGATGGAGCTGTGGGCGGACCGGCTGCGCAACGGAAACGACGACGTCAAAGAGCCAAAAATGGGGCTATCGCACGCGTGAAGCCCCTCCGCGTCGAGCGGCTGGTTAAATACAGCGCCCTCCTCCATCGGGTCCATGCTGGCGTCCGTCCGCAAGCCTTGGCGGCTCAATGTCTGCTCGCTGCCAGATTCCGCAATCATCTTGACTCTCGCGTCATACTCGGCCTGCGAGAATTCCAGCGGGCTCGGCGACGGTGTCGGAAATGCATGCTCTGGCGCATTAACATAGGCGTCCAACTTTCGCCTCAAAACGTCGGCGCGCACCGGCTTGGCGAGGTAGTCATTCATGCCCGCCGCCAGACACTTTTCTCTATCGCCCTGAATGGCCGAAGCCGTCATGGCAATGACGAGGATCTTTCGAACAGCCTCAATGGGGTCCTTGCGAATGAGCTTCGTAGCTTCATATCCATCCAAGACGGGCATCATGACATCCATGAGGATAATGTGGTACGGTTGCCCGTCCTTTGCCTTGGCGCGTAGACCCTCGATCGCCTTCATGCCGTTTTCATACGCCACAACGTTGCAGTAGCCCAGTCGCTTCACATACTGAATAGCAATCTTTTGGTTAATTGGGTTGTCTTCAGCAATGCAGATGCGGATATCCTCGGTTGCGAGCTTGGAAAGATTCATCGGCGGATGCGAAACAATCGCCCGCTCGAAACTCGGCGGCAGGCTCGAGTATCGATCAATCGGCGGCGACGATTTTGCCAGCGCATCGCCAGCCGAAACATCCGCCTCCGTCTTCTCAAAGACGACTGTAAACCAGGCCGTTGTGCCAACCGTCTCTTCACTGTCCAGCCGGATCTTGCCCTTCATCATCACCTCAATCAGAGACTTGCAAATGCTCAACCCGAGACCGCTGCCTCCATACTTTCTCGCCGTTCCAGCGTCAGCTTGACTGAACGGCTGGAATAGCTTGGCGAGCTGCTGTGGCTGGATGCCGATGCCCGTGTCCCGTACCCAAAAGGTAAGAGTCGCACTCTTGGCCGTTTCCGAGTCTAAGCGAGCTCCAATCGTGATGGAACCATCCTCTGTAAATTTCAGGCTGTTGCCAATCAGATTACCCAGAACTTGGTGGAGGCGAATCGGATCTCCATAAATCAGCATCGATGGCAAGTTGATGTCTTGGATAATCTTGACATTCTTCTTGGACGTCTTCTCACGGTTGCTGTACGATACAGCACGGACAACCTCGCGAACCATTTCTTCGGGGTTAAAGGCGATAATGTAGAGCTTCATCTTGTCCGCCTCCATCTTGGAAAAGTCGAGAATGTCATTGATGACGGTCAGAAGAAGATCAGCAGACACTCGAATCGAGTCGGCCATCTCCAGCTGCTCCCTGTTCAAGTCACTATCTCGGAGCAGCTCAGAGTTGCCAATGACACCGTTGAGTGGCGTGCGAAGCTCGTGTGACACATTAGCCAGAAAAATGGACTTTGCCTTGGCCGCCTCTTCTGCGAGTTTGACGTTGCGGTTGGCTTCGGCTTCTGCATTTTTGGCCTTGGTTTCTGCCTCAATTGCCTTTTCCAGCGCCTGGCGTTGGACAGACACCATCAACCGGTTTTCTGCAGACACCTTTTCGAGATTCTTCATAGTATGGGCGTTGGAATAGCTAATGGCCAGTTGGTTGACCAATAGCTGGAGCACAGTAACATTGCGATCTGTAAATGATCGAGGCTCGCCCTCCATATATAAAACACCAAGAAGTGGTTTGTCGCCGTGCGTAATGGGAATAGCAATGATGGATCTTCCCAGTGGGTTCTTCTGCAGCCACGTGTCGTTGACGTTGCCTACACGCTCATCAACGCTGAGGTCCGGGATGAAAACAGCTTCGCGAAAGCGCGTGCAGTATAGGACGACGTTGTCAGCAATCAATGGGTTTGCGGCAAGTGGGAGTCCCGGGTTGTGTGCAGACGCGCCCTTTTCGGGATCACCGCTGGCAGCGATGCACCACGAATTGCCGTCTCCATCAGGGTCCTGCACTACAATAGCCGCCAGAGTCGCCGAGCCGCCGCAAGTCTGCAGAATGACATCACACATGGTCTTGAGCAGCTCATCGACCTGCAAGACGGATGAAATGACCTGGGATGAAACCAGAATGGCATGCAGGTCAATCATGTCTAGCGTGGGGAGTCCCGACACATCGTCATTTTGCATAGTCATGGAACCGCGCCAGGCTCCTATCCTGTCGCCTTTGGCCTGCATAAGAGTATGAGAATTGACTCGCGAAAGCTCGTGGTCGTCCTCTCCATCCGCGTGAGGATACTGATCCGACGTGGCGTCCGACACAAAATCTGTCTGAATTGCCGCGTCGGCTGTCTGGTGGCTTCGGGTAGGTCCGCGAAGCAGCAAAGAGTGCTCTTCCTCAATGGCCCTGGCTACTCCAGTAGCGCCCAGCTGACGATAGAGCCCGACAGTTTCGAGCAGGGCGGATCGTGCAGATCGTCTCGCACGCCGGCGAAGAAAGAAGCCAGCCATGAGATAATTGCCCAGTGCCTCTTCAAAGACAAATCCATGCTCACTGGCATGGTCGAGTGCCTCTTCATAATGCTGCACCGATTCGCCATGATCTCCAACCAGCTCCACCAGCTGTGCCTCTAACAGCCGTGACCAGCAGAGATAGTTGATGTCCGACACTGCTGACCACTGCTTAATACTGTCGACGAAGCCCTGCATTTCCTTGACAATCTCCTGTGTCTGCGCTGAAAAGTTGGCCGTGGGCGAACGCGGATCTTGCATCTGTCTCAAAAGTTGTCCAGCCCGGGCTAGTCCGTAAAACAGCACAATGAGCCGGCTGTTGCGTGCAGACCAAATGGCGTTCAAATGATCGAAGCATTTTTTGCCTATTTCAACTGCTCTTTCATAGTGCCCGTATAAGAATAGATTGACCAGCTCAACACTTTCGTACAGAAGAATGGCACGATTGCTCTCTTGCTCCTGCGTCATGAGCCATTTCTTGTATCGAGGGCCGTTATGCTGGCCATCAGACATGATGTCAAGAGCATCGTTCACGCGAGTTTTGCCTTGGAGAGCACGGCATGTTTGGCGAATAGCCACAATCATGACACCGCCTCTTGTATCAGACAACCAGGTAGGAATCTCTTCGCATGCAAATTGGCAGTAGCTCTCCAGGTCGTCGAGATTTTCGCTTGCAAAAAACTTGGCATGAGCAGTAAACCCATAGCTGAGAATAGTCGACATTCGATCCCCTCCCACGGAAGCCAATTCGATGGCATCTTCGGTTTGCGCCACGGCGAGCGGCAAGGAGCAATGAATATGCGCAAGAAAACATGTATAAAGCATTTGACCGCGAGCAATGGAAAACATATCGCGTCCATCGTAGAGCAGATCCTGTGACATGATACCGAGCTCAACGGCAAACTCTGCCATAGAAAAGCGACAGAGAGCGACGACCCCCATGTTCAGAAACGCCACGCCAGACTGCGGAAAGCCCCCACGAGTGAGATGGGTATCAAGCATAACCAGGGTGAGATAGTAGAACTCCAAGCAGTCGCTCCACCAGGCAGCACTCAGACATTCAGACAACACGGCGCCAATTGACGTCATGACCTGGTCGTAGTTCTGCTGAGCAGTGGTGATTTTGGAGCGATCCATCGACTTGATCTTCGTCGCCAGCGCCCCAAACCTTTTATCGCACGCTTCATATGTTGGCTGTCGTTCCACTTCGACACCAATTGTAGACAGGCAATCTTTTAGTGAAATCAGAGCAGCCTTTGAGTTGCCGTTTTGTGCGAATATGCGGGACTGCAAAATGTAGGCAGGGGCTTTGTCCAACGGCGTTTTGGCGTTGGCGAAGATGATGGTCAGTAAATCGTTGGCCTTGGATAGCTTGCTCATGTAAAGATAGCATTCGGCCGTGCGCAGGTATAATCGAAGAGTCTCGTCATAGCTAACATCGGTGTGTTCTGACTCCCATGGGTTGGGCTGCAGCAATTGGAGCGCCTTGCTATAGTATTTGGAAGCCGTTGGTCGGGCTCCATTCTCGACAGCATCTTGGGCGCATTCTGTGAGAAGTTTGCGGAAATGCTCTCGTTCCGGGATGCGCGCCTTGATCAAGGGGACCGCCTTGCAGATGTGCCTAGCAGCTCCAGTTCGTTCCCTTGGAGCATCAGTATAATACTTCATTAGTGTTTGCGCAATAATGAAGTGCATCTTTTGCTCGTTGCATTCTTTCAGGCCCGACGAGGCTTGTATATAGCGATCGTGTGCGAATCGAAATCGATCCTCTGCCTCACTCTGCACGAGAATATAGGCTTGCACAGCCGCCTGCAGACCCTCAATAGCCTCGCCTTCTGTATATTTACTTTGCATTGGGGAGTCGGAAGCGCAAAGGAGAGTTCCGTCGTCAAAATCAAACTCGCCATTCATCAAACGGCAAATGAGTCTAAAAGAAAATGAGCTTCCAATTAGAGCAGCCCAGGCAAGGACAGCGCGTGCTGCGGCAGGCAGTTCGTTAAGTCGTCGGGTAATAAAATCGGTGTCGAGCACGTCAAAGTCTTTTTCGCCCTGAAACTGGGCAAATATCTTGTCCAGGTCATAGTGCCACTGCGAGTCGCGATAGTTGTACCAGATGCATCGCTTGCGGTTGCATATGCTGAGCATTTCCCGGATATAGAATGGATTACCAGCCGTCTTGGACTGGATAACCATTGCGAGTGACAGTATGTCGTCGGTTGGTCTGGCCAGTGTGGTGGCAACATACTTCAAGACCTCGGCTTCCGTCAACGGGGCCAATCTCAGCGTTGTTACGGTTGGTCGACTACTCTTGGGCAGTTCTTGAATCTCCGGAGGGGACACTACGCTCTGCATCTTGTCGGCTGAAAGTTCTTCAGGCCGATGCGTGAGTATGATGACCATTCGCATACGCGAGGTAATGATTTGTGAAATAAGTTCCAGAGACTCTTCATCCGCAAAGTTAAGGTCCTCCAAGCAGAAGCATATAAGCTTGTAGTGTGTAAAGACGCGCAAGACGTCGAGAAAGGTGTTGACGAATCGTTTCGTCTTTGTCGAGACACCAGCACGTAGAAAATCATGAGCCGTCTGGGAGGCAATACTGGGGCCGCCAGCGGAGGGGCTGGGCGATATACCTGGCGAGGAGCCTCTGCGCTTGCCACCACGATTGGTGTTTCGTAGCGCCGAATTCTGCGACATCGAAATGGTACGAGATGCTACGGTATCTGCCGGGCCTAGTAGAAACTCGGGCAAACCCAAAATTTTATGCAGCATGGGCCAGACGGGGCGGACGTACTGCTTCAGCGCCTGGTGGAACGGCGTGTCTGTATTTCTCTCGCCCCAAACTTGTTTAAAGAGCGAAGACAGGAGCTTAATGAGAGGGCCGTGTGCAGCTCTTCTGGCCGAGTCGAATTTCGCCGTGGCACAATATCCACGTCTGCGAATATCAGGCAGTACAGATTGTATCAAGCAACTCTTGCCCATACCACCAGCGCTCTCAATGACAACGACTTCGCATTGACCCCTACGTCTGAATTTGGCCGTGCCGAGATGTCGAGACAAGGTGGACGCCCCGGAATCCACACCGCCGTGGCGGCTTCCGTCATGGCCAGAGCTATCGGCAGCCGAGTGAGCGTCGTTTGACATGGACTGGTGACGCTCCCAGCGACGGGTAATGCGAGGCGCTGGGACGGTGTTGGTCGAGTGTGAGGTGGACGCGCTGTCGGAATTGTGCGAATCGGCCGGCAACGAGGACTGAAAGCTGGCCTTGAACATCCTTTGGTCGCTAATGGAGGCATGGGTGAATGAGCCGCTTCGGCGGGTCTGGCCGTCACCAATGGAACTAGCACCTTCACTAGAGGCGTCATCGGCCAGAAGGACGTCGTTGAGGACGCTGGAGCCGTCAGAAGATTTAGGATGGGGGCCCACGGCCTGTATCGAGTGACTTCTGGATACGCGGTCAATGACACGAAGCAGCTCATTCCTCTCCTTGTCTCTGCCAATCATGACGGTGGGCAGAAGGAAAAATGACGCTACATCGTTGGTACCAAGCTGCATGTCGGCAAGAGCCTGTACATCTCCTTTACCAAGATACTCCTGCACCAAGAGTAAATCGTGGCGCAATCCACTGGCGGAGAGGTAGCGGTCAGCCACATTTTTGGCAGTACACCTTTGGATGATGCGTCCAATGATGTCAGGGACGCCCATGTGAATAGTGGTGACGTTGGGAATTTTCTTGTTCAAAACGCCCTGGACGATGTCGAGGGGACTGTCACCGCTAAATACAGGCTGTCGGGCAAGTAAAGTCCAAAATAGCACGCCGAGGGAGTAGATGTCGGTGCGGCTATCGGGCTCGGCGGGCATGCGACCCGTCTGCTCAGGGCTTATGTAGAGGAGCTTATTTTTGGCGCCTATTTCCTTGGACAGAGTCGACCAGCCGGTGCTAGTCAGGCCATGCTCAAAAGATCGCAAGCCCGAGCCAAAAGACACGATTCGAACACGGCCCGTCTCGGCGCTGAAGTGGAAGGCATCGCCACGAATCTCGCCGTGGATCATACCGTGATGATGGTGGAGGATCTCGAGGCACTCTGCGGCCCCTATAGCGAAATCAAGAAAGTGTTCCAGGCTAATGGCCTGCTTGGGCACAGCTTCGAACTCGGAGTAAGAGTGAAAGGACTCGCCATCCTTGCGTGCCCTGTAGAGGGCGGGACCCATGTCGAGCACATCAAAGAGGTAGTTGGGGCCGAGACGGTGGCAGACGGCGACGACCAGGGCACCACGGTCGCCCGAGGTAGGTGGCAGCCTTATGAGATCGATGGGCTTGACGATGTGGTGCGCGTGGCGATCGGCCTTGGCCCAGAAGGTTTTGCTTATTTGAAAAGCGCGCTCCTCGCGGACGGTATGGTAGGATATGCGGGCGACTATGGGCTCTTCGGCGTAGGAGGGCTCGGTAGCAGAGGTAGAGGAGGCGGTAGAGGGCGGGCGCGGGAAGCTGGAAGGCGAGGGGAGGGGGTCGCCGTCGTGGGTATATGTCGGGGTTTGTTGGCCGCCATGATCCGAGATTGAGGGCCGCAGCTTGCCTGGCAGTGTAGAGATCGGTGTGTGATGCGATGAGGTGGAAGGGGTCGGGACCTGTGGTACAAGTCGAGTCCCAAAGACGTACCTGCAGCACGAAACATGATTAGAAGAGGGGAAACACAAGGGCAGCGGCCAGGAGGAAGCCAAGACAGGACGGGGAGCCGTCATGGGCCGGCATGATCGAGGCGGTGGGCAACGAGGAAGAGCCTGCAGAAAGACGTACCAGTAGTCGTATGTTGAGTGAATGGGGTGCATAGATTCGTCCCAGGTATAGCCGGCAATCTGGCGCAGGCGTTCAAAGAGACGTGGGGGAGGCGGAGGGGGGTCAAGAGCCTCCTCTGTCACGACACCGGCACCGACCATGATGGCGGGCGGCGCGCAACCGGAGCGGCCGCGCTGGCGGGTGTCGCTGCGGGTGTGATTGGCGTGCGAGGAACGCGGCAAGACCAAGAGCGATGGACGTGTAGAGGAGAGAAGGGTGGGCGGAAGGGCCCAACAAAGGACGTTGAACGGCGGAGGAGGCCGAGGTGGGTGAGAGGAAGAAAGAACGTCGGCAGCGGGCAATTCAATCGAACGGAGAATATGGCTGGGCGGGCAGCATGATCGGAATCGAACGCGGCGACGGTTGACGGCGGTTTGTGGCGAGTGAAAATGGTGCTTTTGCTCAACTCAACGGCGCGCGGTGTGTGGGAGAGAAGCAAAATGGCCCAATATGTTACCTAGGCCTGTGGCCGGTGGCCACCTGGCCCACAGAACCTACTACCTACGGGCGCGGGGGTGTTTTTTGACATGGCTAAAATACGCTGCCACGCAAGAAATGTCTCCTTGCTGTCTAGTGAGACTATCAGGGCATCTAACACGCGTAGAAGCTGATATAGAATTATTCCAACATATACGAGTGCCTTGATAGTATTACTAGGTAGACAGCAAGGAGACATTATATTATAAACAGGAGACGCTGCCAGGTGCTAATTATGCTAGAAAACACCCCCTCCCACGTAGGAAGCTACTATATTATTATTATCCCCCACTTCCCTAACAATCAGTAATACTAGTCCATCTAGATTTTACTACCATTATAATTTTACTAGCCTAATACACACTAGCTATTAAACTATCATTAAAGCACTAGTAAGAAAGCAACAATTATATTAGTAACTAACTATAGAGTAATTACTAAAAGCTACATCTAATACTAGCTATTATACACTAGGGCCTTACCTACTAGGACTAACCTACTAAAAATAGCTAAAGTACACTAGATATAAGCTATAGAGTAAAAATAGATATATATAGAAGGGTGGTATTTCAGTCCTAAGGAAAGACATCTAGGAATTTAAGTGTATATAATTAGAAAGAACTTAATAACGACGATGTTACTTTTTAGTGGGCGGCATATATTTTAGGCCGGTGGCCGGTGGCCACCTGGCATAGAACCTAGGTAGCTAATACATCATGATTATCCCCCTCTTCCCTGACATAATACGTCACTTGCAGCAGGGCACAGGGACAGAATCTGCAGGGTCGAACCAAGAGCAGTAAGCAAGCAGCGTGCAATACCAGTAAGAATTTACAAGGCAGGTACCTCGCAGAGCAGCCTAGAGTATGCGTCTGAGGCGGTGTCTCGGCGATTGCGGTAGGGTAAGACACAGAGCGGGCGCCGATTCGTCGCGGGATGGTGGACGCTTTGCCGCGGCGGGACTGTGGCAGGGGAAGAGCAAAAAAAAAAGGTACGAGGGAAAAAGAAGGCGTTCCCACGATGCTACCTTGCGTGCGCGGTCCGGAAGCGGTTGCGAATTTTAATATTTGTCTCTTGTTACAAAATTTGCTGGGTTTTCGGATGAAGGCTGTTCGAAATGATAACGAGGTCGAAGGAGTCCGCACAACACCAAAAGAGAGAGACTGGAATTGGTCAAGTATCATCTATCAATAGGCGCTGGTGTGAATGTAGGAGGTCCCTCATCACCTCTGCCATTGGCCGTCACATGTCTTCTGGATGACAAGAGAGTGACTGGCCCGGCCCACCCAAAGCGAATGAAGAGCGTGATGCGCGAGCTGCTGGACTACTTACGGTGCAGATGTGAATGCTCCCATGCGACGCAGCTATAGTCTCAGCCAGTACACTTTTCTGAAGATGCAAGAGGACCAAAGCCAACGCAGATTATTATTATGTAACTGGTTGTGGGTGAAAAAGGCAAGTGAAAAGAAAGCAAACCCGATCGAGCGAAAGATGCGGTGTGGGGCTATCTGGGCTATATAAGGTATGGGCTATATGGGGCGGATCGCCTCACTGCGCCGCGCCAAGTGAGTTGGTGCCGAGAGGTCGCCTGTTGGTACATTGTGCAGTTAGCAAATCAGCCATATGTTTGGGTACCGACCGGCTTGCGCGCTTTGCCATCGTGACAGCTTGACAGCCTGGCAAACTTTCCTGCAAACTACTTTTCTATCACGAACTATCACGATTAGTAACCCTCTGCGCACATGATTGAGCAGGATGTGAATTCTGGGTCTAGGCACCTTCGTACTTACTTTAATTTTATTTGTTCCCCCCTTCCTTCCGCTGATTCTGAATCTCTCGCCACTTTCGCCAGCCGCAAACTGCAAAGCAATGTCTTCCTCCAACCTGCCGCGCCGAGGGCCTCACCAGCAACCTACAGATATGATGGCGCGAACGAGCACCAACGTGCAAAAGGTCATGAGCTTTGTCCACGAGTTGAAAAAGACAGAGGTTACCGCCTTCACCGAAAAGGAACTGGCAGACAAGTTTAAAATTTCTTTGCAGAAGCTTAACGTCGTCACCGGTGCCCCCTGTTCTCATGGTGAGGCCTACATCAAGCCTGTTGCGCCAGAAAGGGTTAGAGAGTGGCTCGAAAAATACGCGCCCGAGGAGTCAAATGATCTGGAATCTTATGACATTGATTTCCGGGACCTCGACTTCACCAGACTGGGTCCCGGCTTCGACTTTCACGAAGCAATTGAGCTCTCCGACCTACTACTTAACCGCGTGAGATTTTCAAAGGACTCGAACATGGGCGTCATGATGGGCAAGGAATCACACTGGAATGAAGCCGAGTAAGTGACACGCCTTTCTCCAAAATTATAAGGACCAACGTTGGCTAACGACATTCCTTCTCCTTCTTTTCTTTCCCCTCCTCTTTAGATTGCCCCGCGATTGTATCAGCCCTCACTTGGATTGGGAGGCGAGAGAGCCTTTCCACCAAGTACACCCCAGCCAGTATAACCTTGATCTCGACTGGGTCACAAAGCCGGATCCTAAACTTCCACATATGCAATGCTGGCTAGCCGATGAACTCCCTATCCAGGACGGCCCGTACTTGTCTCCGGCTGAGCTCATCACGACCCTTACTCTGGCAATCGCAAAGATTAGAACTGAGCAGCCCCTGCAAGTAGCTGTTATACCGGTGAGTCTGCTCATCCTTTAAAAAATCGTTAACGCGTACCGGACCGTGCTAAATTCTTTCCCTCTTCAAGATTACAGTATTCTCCTGCTCCGGCCGGAAGCTCCGCATCGTTCAAGGTGCTATCAACTTTCACAACCTCAACCTAGATTTCCGTTGCAGCGACGTGCTAGACTTTTCGGTTGGCGGAGTGCGCTCGAATAGCCGGAACGCAAAGACCGTCGCCCGGGTTCTCGGCTGGGTCTTGGGACACCCTGTCGGCCAAATTTTTCCTGGTGAAAGCAAGTGAGTTCTGCGCCTCTGTCGTGCTTTGTTCAGTTAGGGGTCGGAATGTTTCCGAGCAACCGTGCTCGATGAATTCTTTTTGTTTTCGAGATTCGGCTGGAGCAAGCAAAGCCAGATGCAGGGAAATGCAAAGTGGGCGGGCGTGCAGCGACTCCACTGGCTCGCTTGTACCAAGAACAAGTACTGTAGCAACACGGTCACGGTCAGTGAGCACTGATGCCACTGTAACCTTCTTGCCTGCGAAGAACAATGTTGCCAACCCAAAAAGCGCGGCGCATGGCGCACTGCAAAGCCCCACAACAGCCAACTTGTCCAACTGTCCAAGCCTGCCAACCTGCCAAGTAACAGGTGAGTGGCGCTTCTTCTCTGCGCGATCGCATGCAAAATGCAAGAGTGCTAATACTTTGCTAAATAGCTAGGTACCTAGTCGGTAGCAAGTATCGGCAGCTTTTAACATGTTTAGTACTCCGTAGGTACCTAAGGTAGGTAGGTTTATTATTGGCAACCTGAATAACCCAGCTTGTGAGAATAAACCAACCCTCTCCAACGCTCACAACATTATCCCACACTCTCCCATTCTTGCCTCTTTCTTCCACTCACTCACCCATAGCTTGCTTCCTTTCCTTCCCCTCCTTTCCCCTTTCCCCCCTCTTCTCCGTCCCCTCTTCTCCGTCCCCTCTTCCATCTGCCCCACCTTGCAACAACAAAATGACACAACCACCAAAGTGACAGAATTCAAGTAGATGACATAGGCCCACAATGGAAACATTTGCTCTCCGAGTACTAATAAGCTCCTAAGTATCTATCCACAGCCAAAGCTGACCTAGTCGTTTACCGTCGCTGTTCCTCTTGCCTCCCTCCTTTCCCCGGCTTCACCTTTGTGGCCAGGCTCACGACAACCCTGCATCCTGGCTCGACTCTGCAGCTTTCTTGGTCATATGCACTTCTCTGACCGCTTCTCACAAAGCGCCCGCTGTTCAGTTGACGATCTGGCCGCTGCAGATCGGGGCGATGAACAGCATGGCAACCTGAGTGGGCACAAACAATAAACTACTCGGCGCTTCGTAGCCCAATACCACGTCGATCTGGCAGCCTACAAGGGACCAATCATCCTTTGCAGGCTACCAACTGCCCAACGTCTTCGGCAACCTTCCTTGCCAACTGCCTGTCGATACCATGCACGCCTAAACTTATTCTACGTGTCGTCACCAATCACAGTACTCGAATGGTCATGTAGCTGAACCATTCCTTGGTCGAGGAAGCACACAGCAAAGAAACCTTGGTTTCCATCCGACAGCATGCTACGTCTATTAGATTATTCTACCTTTTCTTTTCGTCTCATATCAACCCAGAGGCTCTATATATAGCACCCTTGGTTCGAATTCACACCCATTCCGTCTGAGCGTACATGTCAAACTCCACCGTCCTTCACCCCGTTGTCCACTTAGTTGCGTAGAGGCAAGCCGTTGGACTTGCTATAGTCAAAAGACTGGGCAAGGCGTCTCTCCGTATTCTTGCGCGTGTTGACAAAGTTGGGGTGGTTGAGAGTCAGCTCAACTGCGCCGTTGTGGACAGCATCAACAGCCTCCACGCCCAGCATGAAGGAGTGGTCCTGGTTGCCAACCTCGTATCGCCAGCTACCAAAGCGACCGCGCGACAAAATGTCCTGAGCCTCCAGCTTGGGGAGAAGCTCTTTTAAGACACCCTCACGTTCCAGGCTCGGCGTCGGGTAGCCGTGATCGAAGCGGCGCACGTAGGTGGAAACAATCTCGTCCTCTGGGCGAATCATATCCGTGTTGATGAGGCCCTGAATGCAGTCCTTGAGCAGCGTTTCCTGGTTAACGGGCTTCATCGTAGACTCGGAAACCTCGAGCATGATGGACCAGTAGGGCCCTTCCTTGGCCTCCGACGAGGCGGCCTTGTCGCCGTTAGCCAGGTACAGAGTCGGCAGCTTGGCCTTGTCCTCTGGCTGGTTGTAGGGGGAGTAGTTGGAGAAAATGGTCGCACGATAGAAGGGGCTGTCGTCCTCGGGAAAGTACAGCTATTGTCATGTCAGCGTCAACATGTCTGATTTGGCTATCTCTCGGCGAGCATGCAAACCTACCCAGCACTTGTCACCGATACGCTCGGGGCGGGCACCGCGGATACCAACACCAATGACGTTGGTAGAAGAGTAATACAAGCCCTTGGATAAGCTGATGAGCTCTTGGTTGCCTATCTTCTCCACCAGGTCGTCAACAGCCATGGTGTTGATGAGCTTGTTGTAGCTGACGGTGGAGCCGTCCTTGAAGCTGACAGTCTTCTTTTCAGCGTCGACCTTGGTCACCTCACCCTGGGCACCGAAGCGCTTCTTCTCCTTAGGGATAGTGTCGGCGACGGCGATCCAGATACCGCCTGTGCCGTCGCGGGCAGGGAAGCGAAAGGTGGCATTGGGGCCCCAGTTGCCGGCGACCTTGCCCAGAATGGCGTTGCTGGTGACGAGCTTCACGTCGGGGGCAGCGACACGCTCACCAAGCCACTCGCATTGCATCTAGAGAAGACTCGGTCAGTCAAAGCTCATGCCTAGAGCTGCGCGGCATGGTGGTGTGGCTTACCTTGGTGGTGGGAACAGCCCAGACCTTGTAGTTGTAGGGACGCATGAACATGTCGGCAAGACCGCTACCCATGGAGCGCAGAATCCACTCGTCAAAGTCCTTGGGCTTGCCAGTCGCAACGCGGGCCTCGAGCGAGGCGTCAATGAGGCCCTCGATGGCCTTGACCTGGTCCTCCTTGGGCAGCATGGAAATGTTGTTCTGGAAGGGGTACGGAACCCATAGGCCCTTGTAACGGACATACGAGATGCGCTGATGAGTGTACCAGTCGTCGTCGTTGGTCAGGGCCTCGTCGATGCAGTCGTCAAAGTACTTGTAGTGAGAGAAGATGACGTGGCCGCCAACGTCGTAGAGCTACGAGCATTGTCAGCGAGACAGAATCCAATTGTGTTACGACGAGCTCGGGATAAGACTTACGAAGCCTTCGGGAGTAACATCTGTACTGGCAAGACCACCGGCCTTGTCGCCAGAGTCAACAATCAGCCATGAGGGCCCGTTCTGTGGCTGTTAGCATGGGAAAGCTCGTTTGCGTGGGATGGAGGGGTAGCGGCTCACGATCTGGTGCAGACGCTTGGCGGCACCGAGACCAGTAGGCCCCATGCCAATGACGAGAACATCAACGTGTCTGCATGATAATGTGTGTCAGTACTGCAGAGCTCGTATTCTTGGGCCGATGTCGAGCAATGTCTGTTCGTTGGGGCAGGCGGTTTGCGGGGGTGGGAAACGGTGAAGCTACCTACTGGTGGGCGCCCATTGTAACGGTGGGGGAAGCGTGCCAAGTTTGAACAATTGTGAATAATGGACGGGAGCTGGAAGAAATACGAAAATGCAACGCGCAGCGCAGACGAGAGAACCAGTGTCAGAGAAGCAGAAAGTGGTATTATGAGAGGATAAGAATGTCTCCAACACTGCAGACGGTGAGGGAGGCGGAAGTGGTACACAGAAGGCCAGAAGCGCGACCAACCCTTTTTTTCTGCCATTGTCCCCTGAGAAACTCTCAAACCTCGTTTGGAGAGCCCTGGTAAATTGAAATGGAGCCTGCCGGTCTTGGACGCTAAAATTAATGAGTCTGCCCCACCTCATGACTTCAGGCTTGATAGGTACCTGATAGGCGTCGATCGTTTGCAGCTGGGGGAACTTTGAAGAACATGTCATTAGGGAGGATTCCGGACTCGAGAGCTTGTTGATTGCTTGACTTTTTGGAAATGTTGGCATAAGCGTGATGTTGGTGTGTTTGCTTCTGTTGTTTCATTTACTGAAACAAGCAGCTAATAGGCGCTGCTAATTTGGATCCGCGCTTAATGTCACCATGCAGAAAAGAATCCTCAATGACACACCACAGTCGGCAACGCCAGGAAAACCACCCGGAAGGCCCCATATCACCGTATCTCTCGGGAGGGTCAGGTTTGATGCCATGACTTGCCCCCGTCGCTGCTATGCCGTGCAACAGATGCCATTGCAGGGTAGTCCAAGCCATCTGTGTTACATGTGAAGAAGTGCACGCGATGAGCAGTAAAACCAGGAGCAAGCCTGGCTCCTCTGTTCTGATTTTTGCTGCGATGCTACGCGAGTCACACGTGCATGTTGTTTTCTAGACCATTACCGGCTGGAGTCGCTTCCAGGTTTCTGCAGGTCTGTGATGAACAAGCTTGCAATCTGCGCCTCAAGATGCCCAAGGGAGCCTTTACCGTAATCTCCTCTAATACATCATGACAACGTGGTTCATTCATAAGTGATTTTGAAGAACATGTCCCTTGTCTCAAGTCTGACAAACTGACAGTAGTTCTGCACAGCAGCCGTCATGCTGTGCCACACGGTACTCTGCTTTACCAGCAAAACATGTAGCCATTGGTCAACGATTAATTAGCTTACTCTATCTACTGAGTCCCTGACTATCATTACCGCGCTCACTTCTAGTAACATGGCTGATCTTGTCAATATCAACACATAGCTGCTAGGCACGCTAGATAGGTGATTCTTGTGCCGATCTGCAGATTGCCGTTGTTGTCTTTGCATTTGCTCGCTTTGCTCGGCAAAGTCTCTTCTCGGGCGGTAGCCAAATCAGAATGGGCATTTTTAATTCCTCGCGCCTGTCGTAGGATCGTCGCTAGTTTTTATGACCCAAACCACTTGCACGCACCCACTCAAACCACTCAACCACGGAGAGCAAAACTACACGTTTCTGGCGTGCACAGCATGGCAGTGTGGGTTGGCACTTGGGGAATGTAGCCACAATTCTGAAACGACAGATCACCGTTCATCCCCGTCGGCGTTGCACCAACTTGACAAGCGAGAGCAAGCATGGATTGCGTCAGCCCTTGACTCGGACCAACGCTGGAACGGACACCTGGCATCGAGACATGACGTACGGACGGAAAATGAATGGGCGATGACAGCAACAAGGTTACGGTCAAAGACAGGCTAAGGGTATCAATGCGATCTATACAGGTACTGAGGGAGAAGCGACTAAGTACTAGTCATGTGAAATAATCACACAATACTGATTCTGGGCCGGGGAACCTGATTCATGAAAAAGACAGTGTCATATCCCGAGTAACACGTGCCCCTCATTCATTTTCATGTTGATGAATCGTCTTTTCTTTTCAGTTTTGGGTATCTGGGACCTGCCCTTTCGGGCTGAGAGGCGTCGTTATGGGGACACCGCTAACAGGACAGATCCAGCTTTTGCTGGAGTCTTTGTCGGAGACCTATGGTATAAGAAGATGGCATTTATGTATGTATCTGTGCATGAACCACTTCGTTCAGATGCGAAGTATACCACGGTCGGGATGCCAAGCTTTCTACTTGGCTTTTTTTGACGCTATCCCAGCTCCGGCCCACAGCCTCGCGCGATACGAAAGTGCATCAGTCGATGCAGCTAGTCAGCCTCGTGGCAAGTCTCCGGTTGGCTCCTAGATTTTCTTGTTCCCGCGAAAGAAGGTGACGAAACACGGGTATGCAAGGGCATAAATCACAAGAATAGTATGCGGCGCGGCTAGAGCCATGCATTATGCAGGTGGTGCCGTAGCTGGAACGGGCGTATGCTATCCGTGCTGGACATGGGAGAAAGGAAAAGGAGATGACCATCTAATGTTGAAAGAGGTTAAATTACGAGCATCCTTCATCAGCACGGTTTCCAAGTCAACATTTTCGACAACCAACGTGCTTGGTTTGATTCGCTGAGAAGCGCTTATCTGAGGTGCTAGTGCTGCAGTGGCCCCGTGGGCGGCCCCGCTCAGTAGCGGATGGCTAATAAATTCCCTCCCGGCACCCCGCCATAAGTACCTAAATGACCCCTGTCTTGGAATTTTCAAGCCGCACAAGTCGTGCCAGCACTGCAACAGTCTAGAACCCTTATATCGAAATAGATGAAAGTAGGAAAGAGAAGAAAAAAAGAGAAGAAAAAAACCGGTTCGGTGGCTTGTTCATTTCAATCAACGCCGGCTGGCCCCAAAAAAAAATTCATAGAGTGCAGCCGCAGCCGACAAGCAGGCAGGAAACATGCTCTCGGTGCTGCGCGGTTTGACATTGATAGGTACTGGTACCATGCACATGCGTGCAGCCACAGCCACTCTACTGTACCTCTATTCGTACGTACCATCGCCGTCTCTTACGCGTCACTGGCTCGACCCGCCGACTATCACTTCAGGGGCAAATCAGCAAACTGTGCAACCCATCAGAGATGACGGACAGTGTGTGTGTGATAGCTGTGATGACTGTGATATACTTCGTATGTGAGCAGCAGAGGTGGTGCGGAGCATTACCGAGTCGTGTTTGCCGTCGCTTCGGGCCAGATACACGAGATGCAAAGAGTTAAGGAAAAAAGAAACCCGAGAAAAAAGAAAAGCATACCTGTATGCAACACGAAAATTAGACCTGAAAAATGACTATAGAAGTCAGTTGTGCTGGAAGGAAATGTGAAAATGGCCATCTTCTTATCGTACTGCGCCCCAAGGGTGATGATGAATGCTTGCGTCCTCGCCAACTCGCTAAACTCTAGCGCAAAGTCTGCCACTAACTTAGTAAGTCTGCCAGTCGCTAACTCCCGTTTATTTTTAGGTACAGTTTGCTCGTCTATCCCAAGTTCCCAGCTCCCAACAAAGGAGGGACCCGTCGATTATCGATGCCGTCCTTGGCCGCAGCCACGCACGAAAACAAGCTGGATGAATACTTTAAAAATTTAGGAAAATAACTAAATGATCCATTCAGAGTGAGGGATGAGGATTTGTACATAGAAAACAGCTCATTGCTCTGGAAATAGGCGATGAATAAAGGTCTCTTTCCAAGACCGGCTGATCTTCCTGTCCAGAGACCAGCGCTCGGCTAGCTGAGCATGCCCGCCAATCCCCCTATAGTCCCTCAGCTAAAGCTATGCGCCCCCCTGTAACTGAGAGAGCACCAGGTAAGCTGCTGAGCCCGAGAGGCAACGAGTCACTCTGCCAGCCGAATAAACCAGACAAATCAGTTCAACGCAGCCAAAAACCAGGTACCTATAGGTGCTGTGGCGCTCCACGCCGCCCGCTCTCGCTTCACCTAATCTTCCGCTAACCAACTGTAACGTGTTTTTTTTTCCCGCCTCTCCCCCGTCCTCTCACCCCCACGTCTTCATCCTCCTCGCCAAGGCCTTATTCCCCAAACTTTTTTTTCCCTCTGCAGCGCGTCTCGTCTCGTCTCTCTTCTCTTCTCTTCATTCCTTCCCTTTGTGTTCCTATCACAGGAACCTCTCCGCTTCTCCTTCTATTCTTCTAATTGTTTCCGTCCAAAACCGCTCTCTACCTGTCGCCATCGTTTCAACTGCTCCTCCATCCGTTCCCGTCGTCTCGCCCACCCTTGAGATAGCGTTAGCGGCCAACAGCTTCGCGATACCCAGCATCACACAGGAACGATATTTGGCACTATTCGGCCGTCTCGCACACTCAATCCTCGATACTACAGTATACCCGCCATGTCTACCGAAGACAAGGTGCGCGTGTCTGGCGATGCGCCTCGCAACGCTGCGCCAGTTCTGCCCACAGTCAACCCTGCCTCCGAGAAGCCTCAGTCTGCTACCGGCGGCATTCACCCGGCTCTCTATGTCCTGTAGGTTCATCTTGTGCGCTGATTTCCGCTCGCACAGTCTGAGCACAACCAATACAAGTAACTAACTCGTTCAAGCGTTTGGATTGGCTTCTCCTCCTCCGTCATTCTCTTCAACAAGTGGATTCTGGATACCCTGGAGTTCCGTACGTGTCCACTCGATCGCGACACCTTTTGCGACACTCGTATTCGAGACTAATACATTCACAGGCTACCCCGTTATCCTCACCACTTACCACTTGGTCTTTGCTACCGTCGTCACCCAGGCCCTCGCCCGCTGGACCACCGTCCTCGACGGTCGCAAAAATGTCAAGATGACTGGCCGCGTCTACCTCCGCGCCGTCGTCCCTATCGGTCTTTTCTTCAGTCTGAGCCTGATTTGCGGTAACCTGACCTACCTCTATTTGTCTGTTGCATTTATTCAAATGCTCAAGGCTACCACGCCCGTCGCTGTCCTTCTCGCCGGCTGGTGTCTGGGTGTCTCGCAGCCCAACATCAAGCAGTTCCTCAACGTTTCCGCCATTGTCGTTGGTGTCATCATTGCCTCGTTTGGTGAAATAGACTTTGTCCTTGTCGGCTTCCTCTTCCAGATGGCTGGTATTCTCTTCGAGGCCCTTCGTCTTACCATGGTCCAGCGTCTCCTGAGCTCTGCCGACTTCAAGATGGACCCCCTCGTCTCACTCTACTACTTTGCTCCTGTCTGTGCTGCTATGAACGGTCTCGTTGCTCTGTTTTGGGAGGTCCCCAAGGTCAGCATGGCCGAGGTCTATCATGTCGGTCTCTTTACCTTTTTCCTCAACGGACTTTGCGCCTTTATGCTCAATGTCTCCGTTGTCTTCCTTGTAAGTTCCATCTCTGCACCTCGGCCGTATTTTTTTTCTTACACTGTCTACTTAGATTGGCAAGACATCCGCTGTCGTCTTGACCATCTGCGGTGTCTTCAAGGACATTTTGCTCGTCGCCGCCTCCATGATGATCTGGGGCACGCCCGTTACTCCCCTGCAGTTCTTTGGTTACTCGATTGCTCTCGGCGGCATGGTCTACTACAAGCTCGGCTACGACCAGCTCAAGGGTTACGCCGGTGAGGCTTCTCGCCAATGGGCCGAGTTTGGTGTTCGCAAGCCTATTCTGCGCAAGCTCAGCATCATTGTCATGATCTTCTTCACCGTCGCCCTCTTGTTTAGCGGCCTGGCCCCTTCATACGCGCCCAACTACAACCCTGGAGGGCTTGTCGCCGACGTCACCAGTGAGATCGGCAAGACTGATGCCAACTGAGTTAGTCGCAATGCAAAATCAAAAGAAGCCGATGTACCACTTGTCCAGGAGCAACTTCGCAGTGTAGTCCTGGCACCGCTTGTAATACTGTCTGCAAGCTCAACGAGACAATGGAGCGCAGCGCAAGAAAAGTGTAAACTCTTGGAACCTTGACCCGTGTATAATTATTCAAGCTAGGCGCAGGACGCGAGGAAAGCTTGCCACGACGCACTACGAAGATCAAGAGCAGCAAAAGGCCGCAATGCAAGCATTTCAAAATCAAACTGCAACTCGCCGAAAACAAAAATAGTCTAGCCCTCATTTTCTTTAAACGGCGTTGAACAATAGAGTATACATATAGAAATGCAGAAATGATTTTGGGATTTCATTTAATGCGTCGACTGAGAACTGTTCGAGTGGTGTAGAGAAATGGGTTTCCATGTTTGTTTGCTATTGACGCCAGAATCATATCAACCCTGAAAGAAGAGAAAAAAACACTCAATTGCTTTTATACCTCCATTTTATTCACCGCCAAAACCATATCATCAAAGCGTAAAGGCGAGATGCACGTAAGATTTTTGTGTCGTTTTATTTTTTTTTGTGTTGTAATTGGACGAATATCACATGAAGCCCATTATAAAAGAAAAACCCTGGGTTCCTCAAGTGCCATCCGAATGCTCTTTACATCCCGCCAACTCCCATGACCATAACGGAAGAATCCCGCATGACTCAAAATCCTGAATCCACGTCGTCAGCAAGAGAAATCTCATCTCAGCATCCTCACTTCCATCCGCGTCGAGCGAAGCGAGGATATGAAAAGAAGGACTTACTCAAGGGGGTAAAGAACCAGCGGTTCTTGCCGCTGGTGTAGCGGTCTTCGAGGGCCTTCTTGACCGTCTTCTTGGCGTCCTCGCGCTGGGAGACCTCCTTGAAGGTGTCGGCGGTGACGGAGCCCTTGAGGCCCTCAAGCTCGAGGGTGTAGCGGGTGGGCATCAGGTGATTGTAGTTGATCACCTTGACAAAGGGCTTGACCTTGGAGCGCTTCTCCTGGCGAGTCTTGGACATGCGGCGGGTGATCTTGGAGGGGTAGCGCTCGATGCCGGCGACGACGGCGTGGCCAAAGGGGTGCGGCTTGTTGCCGTTGTCGACGGGCTGGATGATGACGACCTGGGAAAGAGAAAGGGTTAGCATGGGCGAAGGTCGGACGGCGCGGGGGGGGGGGGTTCGTCGCGCGTCGTGAGTTCAGCGTGGAGGAAGATGTGGATGTCGCAGGCCAGGGTCAGAGGTGTATTAAAAACGTCCAGCGGTCCAAATCGAGAGAGAAGCTGCCGTGATATTCGAAGATGCAACGAGTCGATTAATTTTGGTGCTGAGCACATTTGTCTAGAAATGTTGCAGCAATTTAACGGTGACCCGAAGGGTTTCTTGCGCTCGAGAACAGTATGGCGTCGTTCCAATTGATGCAGTGTCAAGACACCTTATCCAGTCGTAGCTCGGTCGCATGTTTAGCAAATCGACCACAGGTGGATGATCAATGACGGTAATCGGACGTAAATTCGTATACGCGTTGTCGGAGCAGCTTTCTCTCTTCATTGTTTCCGTTGAATGTTTTCTCAAGACCCTGTCCAACATTCTGGCGTCGACCAATCTCCTCCGAACCCAGCAACGGCGAATCTCCCAATAAATTCAATAGTCGTACCTTCTTGCCGGCATAGCGGCCTCGGGTGATGATGGCGACACGGCCGACCTTGAGGAACTTCATCTTGTCGGGCGGGGGGGCTGTGGTGTGTGAGATCAGAGGTTTTTCAGAAACACACTTTCGGGACACAAAGCCGTGATACAGTAAATTTGGGCTTGGTAAATTTTTTGGGGTTTGTGGGCTGTTTCCCAAGCGAGCGTGCCCGGTCACGTGAAACAGCAAGCAAAAGTGTGCAGCAGGTGGTAAGGACTGCACGTGATTTCAAGCTTTAGATGAAACGGTTTCTTAGTCATTACATCAACTCTGACTTTTGTCGCTCACCCAAGCCGATTCATTCAGAAGGGCAGCTGCCAGTTCTCAAGATGCCTGCGCCGACATACATCATCTCAAAAGTCGCCGACCCTATCTTTGCGGTCGTCATTGGTTTGGCGGCGGCCGGCCTGCGCATCAACCGAGAGGAAGAGGCCAAGGGCTACAGCACGAGCCAAACCATTCAAACAGGACTCCGGTATGGTTACTCACAGTGTCAATCCATTTCCCATTTACATATATGCTGACTCATTTGATATAGTCGACTCGGTCTCAAATCGGCGCCGACCTCATAAAAAGCGTCATAAAACAGGCACCAAAACGCCATTATAATGTCCTCCCAATGCTAGTAGCTACTGTATAGTAATACGATCTTGATACCCCCAACTGAGCACCCAGACCAAACAAAAAAAGAACAATCAGCCGAGAACCACCTTCTGCGGCGCATCGCAAATGGCTCTCTACTCCTCTGCCTCGGGCCCCATGAAGCCAGGCCCGTACTCCTTGCGCATCGCCTCGCGAACAATCTGGCCGCACAGCTTCGCGGTCGGGTTGACGCTCACAGCGAGATTCTTTGCGATTTCGTTGCCGTAGCGGCCGCCCAGCGCAAGGTCATGCGACGCGGCCTCCTGGAAGCCATGCGCCGACCACGCGCTCTCGCGACGGCCGGGGTCGACGTCGAGCGTGCGGTAGTGGTCCGCGGCCAGCATCTTGCCCGTCTGCAGGTAGACGGCGCCGCGCTGCGTCAGCGCGCTCGACAGCGTGCGCGCCGCCGTCGGGGCCATGGGCGTCGCGAGCCGCTCGGGCGTGAGC
>JAPFSE010000687.1:0-30549 GCA_030777785.1 Beauveria caledonica | reverse complement strand
CCCCCCCCCCCCCCCCCGGGCTTGTCAACGCGAGGACGGGCAAAGGTAGGGAAGTGGTGTTTGGGGCACAACGTACGCTGCGGAAGAAGTCGTGGTCTTTGGGAAAGGTGATTGTGTAGCGAATGCCTTTGCAGAGGCAGCCGCCAGTGACAACAGAGGGTAGCTCGGTGGTCATTGTTGGGTAGGGGTTGTTTTGTTCGTGAATGTGTTGAAATGTTTGAATGCGTCCATCTAGAAGATAGCACCGAGACGTAAAATCATGAGCTAAGCTTATAATTGGATTGATAATCCAAAGTTGTCAATCGCGCCTTTCGTCGTCATAGGCTCGCTTGTAGTATGCATCTACACAGACAGACGATCCGCGCCAACGCAAACCTCTGCCCACTTGGCGTCGCCGTTTCATTCACGCCATCTCTAGAAGGCAATGTATGATCTTATTATTTACAATGTATGGCGCCGGTACTTCATGTCATCGTTATTACACATCTCGTCTATTATACATACTCCCATCTCGCCAACCAGCCGACATTTTCACCAGCGTTTCGCACAATGCACAGCTTCGCCTCCTTGGGCGTCGTGCGCAGATCCAAGAGCACCTTTTCCACAGCAATCGCACCCACCGCCGTGCCTTTTCCATGCGCCATGTTGTATGAGCCCGACGTGACGAACCCAATGAGATCCTCGGCGTCGGGCACAAGAGCATGGTGCCCGTCGATGCTGTCGTGGTTCGCCGCCGGTGGAGGGTATGGTGTCGGCGGCGCCGTCAGCGTCTGCGCGAGCAAGCGCTTTCGAGCGTGCATATCGGTGCGATGAGGCCCCTTTTGCTTCGGCGACGGCGCTTCTTCCAAAGCAAGCTTGGAGAGCCACTGCGCTCGGAGGTTATAGGGCAAGCGGTGCAGCGATTCCCGACAGGCGCCGTGGGGGACGGTCCAAGGCGCTGCAACACTGGACGATGCAAGTGCTGGGGCAGACGGCTTGGGCAAGCGGTATATGCGGGCGCAGCTGGTGACAACCCCGCGGCCAATAATAGTGACGCGGACGCTGGTGATTGCATTGGCTGGCAGGGCTTGACGCTCTGTGGAAGCGAGGTGGGCCTGAGCATCGGCTTTTGAGACTTGATTCAATAGCCTAAGTCGGTTCACGCTCGATGTAGACGGTGCCGCTGTAGTCATCTCAATGCCCTCCATTGCGTCTTCCTCTGCGGCTTGCGGACGGCTCGGTTCCTCGCCCTTGGGCTTCAGGCCAAAAACGAGCTCAAAGTCGCAGGCCAGTCCGTCACCGACCTCTCCTTTCCGACCAGCGCCAAGGTCGAGCGAGGACCATTGGGTTCTCTTGCTCTTGGGCCGCTTGTCGTAGTCTTTCCTGCGCTTGCCGCGTTGCGTCAGCTCCCAGTCGGCTCCTGCGTCTGTGCCCAGATAGTCTGCAGGAAACCAGGGTACGCTACGCTCAAACGCGACCTGCATAGACTCGTTGACTCCGGCGAAGCGGGGGTTCCCTCCAGATAGAAGAGGGCAGTGCACCAGGCTATGCCAAACGGGCAGTACGCACTTCCAGGGCAGCATCAGGATCCAAGATCCTTGAGCCTGTGTCGCGGAAGCCGATCGGCAGGCCAACATAGTGACTGGTATCTCTGGATCGCCGGCTGTTGGCTTGAGAAATGCCCCTGCCGCGCTCTCGCTCCTACGCTTGCAGATCGACTGTTGCGTGGGCAGCCCAGAGGCTTTGTGTCGGGCATCCCTATCAAACAGAAGATTGCTGTCAAGTTCACGCTCCACAGGCCACTTCGTAATGCTTTCCATGAGCTTATCCTGCAGCGTAGCATCGTCCCATCCCTCAAGCCGTCTAGGTGGATGTCGAAGGCGTGGATCTTGGACAGTAAAGGCCAGCGTCGCATTTGCAGTCAGCGCCGCTGGGTTTGTAAGACCATGAAGAGACTGAAACATTTGCCCTTGATTCAAGCTTGAATTTGCTGCAGCAGGGTGGGGAGTCAGCACCGCAAGCAGCGCCTCTGTTGATGCTGGGCCAGTGAGTTCAATGCTTCCAATTTCAAAGCGCAGGTCCTCTATGTATAGGCGCGGTGTTTCCGTTTTCGTCAGTCGAAGCAATTCGTCAAACACCTCTTTGAACGCAGACGGATGTATACGCAAAAACAACTGCCGCTGCGTCTTGCTTTGTTCTTGCGCGGCAGGCTGAGGATTCCAGACAACTGTGCAAGGACACATGGGCCGTAGACGCCCATTGTGGTCCCTGCTAATGATGGCAGATCGTGAACGCGTGCCTGCCATCCACTTCTTTCCTTTTTCATTCCAATATGCAGCATCGCAGAAACCTATTCGCTTCAGCACGCGACACAGTCCAGCCTCGTGGCCGTAGAGGCCAATGGTGCTCATATAGCTTGTATCCCAGACCAATGTCCCTCGTTCGCCTTGCGACCGATGAGTCGGTCGGTAAATTTTTTCGCTCGGCGTCAGCGGAATGGCAAACCGCCACAAGGGGCTGCTGGGCGGCGTCATTCTCGCGCGCTTGGCATGCCAAAGATGTGTAGGCAGCCAAGTCTTGTGTATCTGTCGCTTTCGGAACCGGGCCGGCGGCAAAGGTGGTTCATTCAGCTGGTTTCTTCGAATCTTTGGACGCGGTCGTTGCGGCAAAAAACTCTCCGCCTTATTACCCAACTTTGTGCCCTTTGCAATCATCTTTCGTCGCTTCGTCCTCGCAGCCAGGAGCCGCAGCCGCTTCGCCATCTCCGCCCGTAGCCGCGCGCGCGTCGAAGTCGGCTTTCGTCGTCGTGACTGGACCATGGGCGTGTTGTCCTCTGCCATTTCCTTCCTGGCGCGCGCGCGCAGCCGTCGCGGCACCCTGCGCGGGTTGTGGCTCGCCGTGCGTCGGCGCAGCCCGCGGGGCACCTGCTGAAAGGCGCGCGAGCTCCCCACGGCCTTGGATGTGGCCATGCTCTGCTCGAGAGAGCGAATCTCGAATTCGTGAGCGGCCACAAAGGCCTGCAGGTCCAACTCGCCATCCTTTAGGGCGGCCTGCGCCGGCTCGACGGGGATGTTGCGGGCGAGGTGGACTTGAAGGCGTCGTGGTGGCTGGTGGTCGTTGCGGCTGCCAGAGGACGCGCCGCTGGCATTTTTCCTGCCCGGACCGGATCCGCCTGTGCCAGCAGGAGCTTGCTTAGTGCCCATGACTGGTGGTGAGGCGTTGACGCGTGAAGATGAAGGAAGAGAAAGCGAGTTGAAGATTCTCAACTTTTTGGTGGGGCTGACTAGATCCGTTCCTTCAACAGTCAATCACCATAAGTACCTTATTTAGCCGACTTTTGGAGGTATAGATGTGAATCAATATAAAAACTGAAGACTTAATCAAGAAATTGAAACATGTCAAGATTCCTTTTTGGCTGTCCGCTAGAAGCTGTGCTGTGTATTGCAACTAAATATAAATCGTAGCACACCAAAATGGGCCGCAAACACAGAAAGAATGTGTGCTGTTCTTGTTCTAGTTGATGCATTTCTCTCACTACTCTCGTACTCTCGTCGTTTCATTTTAAAAATTCTTCTTTATTCTTCTCTAATTCTTCTCAAGTTGAGCGCTGTTCGTACGTCTCTACCGCCAATTGTAGTCAGCTACACATGACCTACACGGCGGCGTCGTCGCCTTGTGAAAAGGACCCTACGTAGACTCCTTGGACACCCACTCTTCCTTTCCGTTGCTTGGACTATGATCCGACTTCTCTTCTGTAGGGTCCATGCCTTCGACCGTTCCTTGCATGAGGCCTTCAATATTAAGATGAGGCCCATGGTAGTTCTTGCGACCATCAAAGACCCACGTCCCTCCGGCAATGAGAAGGATGATCCCAAAGGCAGCAATGGCGTAGTTCATATTGCTGCCAGTAACAGGAAGCTCAGGTGGGAAGACGAACAAGACCGTGGTGAGGATGGACCAAAGAATCCCAACCTGCGACATATTAGCTTGTGCTGAAGAGTTCGTGGAATGGCAAGCTTACGATATTCAGAATCCAGCCGAGAGGTTCTGGAATCTTGAATGGACGGTCTTCAGGCAGCATGCGACGCCCACGAAGAACGTTGATAGTAGGAGGAATGGCATAAGTCACTCCCAGGGCAACAACAGACGCCGAGGTGATGGCGTTGAAGGTGCTACTCGAGCCCAAGAAGATGCACCCGAAAATAATGACCCATGCCGCAGTCCAAATCAGTGCATTGAGGGGCACGTCGAGCGTGGGATGCACCTTGGCAAAGACGCTAGAAAACGGCATGCCGCGATCACGGGCAAAGGCATAGCTCATGCGGCTGCTGGTGCACATGATGGTGATGGCTGTGAACAACATGCAGACAATGGGGAAAATGAGCATGCACACGCTACCGGCCTTGTTGTTGGTGGCATCCATAAAGACCTGCAGTAGAGGTCCCCATGGTGCTTTGATAACAGCGTCAATGTCCTTGGTGACGAGAAGAAGGCAGGTGAGGAAGATGAAGCCGGTGAACATGCCAATACCGATACAGTACAACATGATTTTAGGCCCTTGACGCTGGGGGTCCGGGATCTCTTCTATCATGTGGGCAGTGGCATCGAATCCTTTCGAGGCGCATTAGTTTCATTATATTGTCCTGATTATGGCGGGACAGACATACCCGTCAGTGCAAAAGCACCCTGCAACAGTCCCAGCATCCAGGCAAGACCATCAGGCCAGCCGACTTCGTTGGTAAATTTGGTGTACACAAACTCGCCGCTTTGATAGTCACCCGACGAGCAAGCCAGGAGTGTGATGCTGATTATGACAAAGCCCGCCAGCGACCACAGGAATCCGGCCTGCGTAACCATGGGCAGGATGCGCGTCAAGAAGGCGTTAATGACCAGCGCCGCCAGTGTAAATCCAATGTAAATCAGAAACTGGTGCCAAGGTTTGGGCTCATAGTCTGGGTGCAGCAGCGAAATAATGTTGACGACAAAGGTGCTGCCGAGCAAGCCCGTCGTGGCCGTCAGGGCGATCCAGCCCGACACGTTGATCCAGCCCGTGGCGTAGCTGAGGCCGCGGGCCCAGCGCTTCCACGCGATAATGGCCACCCAGTGGTACTGGCCGCCGGCGGTGGGATACGACGAGAGAAACTCGCCGAGCGAGGCGGCGAGGCACAGGTTGAACACGCCGGCGACCATGAGGCCCCAGATGACGGCGCTGGAGCCGCCCGAGGGCAGCGCGAGCGTGATGGAGGCCGCCAGCGCGGTCCAGGTGTTGAGAATGGCAAAGGCCAGGCCGAGCATGGAGATCATGGAAAAGTTGCGCTTCAGCTCTTGCTTGTGGCCGAGCTGCTCCAGTACGGCCGTGTCCTTGGTGACGGCGGCTTCCTGGCGGGAGAGCCTGCGCGGCGTGGGCGCCGCTTCGACTTGCATTGTTGTCACTAAGATGGAATCATGAGGGAGAAGAGATTGAATCAAGAAGGGAGAAGAGACGGAATCAAAAAAGACTTGTGAAAAGGGCGAAATCCGGCAAGGGTGGGAAGGAGATATGAAAGGAGCAAAGAGGAAGAGTGTTGGGATGGGATGGGCGGTTCAGCGGCGCGGCGCTCAGCGCTGTCCGGAAACACATTGTAATATTCAACTACATCCCCCCTCCCTCCCCCACGCGCCACCTTCTGCAGCAGGGCAAAAGCCGTCACAGCTGGGTCGGGGTTGCAGGGAAGGACTGATAGGGACGGAGACGCTACTTAGAAAGAAGTTTCCACTGATAATCGAACCACCACTCATGGTCAAGACTAGCACGCTAGAGACGGGTGTACTGACAGTAGCGGCGTGGTGTTTGCCCCGAGAACGGCGAGATCCCCAGGTTTGCTTACCCCAGTGCAAAGGAGGCGGCGGTGGATCTACTCGAGCTGGGAGACGGAATCGTTCGAATATCAAGTCGGAGGGGATCGGAGAGGGGCATTTCTCCGGGCAAACACTGAGACGGGGCATCAATGCGAGTCATTCCAACTTGTTCTAGCCAAGTGGTGTGGTTCTCAGGCAGCGGTTACCCGAGAACCTACTGATATGTAGTGTCATGGGGCCGATCCACCGTCTTGTCTCCGAGTCGGCCGGGGCCCCGGGCAAGCATAAGGTAAAAATGGCCTTTACACTGCGGGATGGGGATTGCGGGGAGCTTGAGACAAGTTTTATAGTGAATGGTTGTAGGCAAGTGCATGCGAGTTGGCAAGCAGAGGCATCGTACACGATTGTGACTGTCAACAACAAAAACTGTCAAACGATGTGTTGATTGTCATGGGTTGCAGGACGGCTGCAGACCGATCATTTCTTGGCAGCGCTTGTCGATGGCACTAGTTAATTGAGGCGTTCAAGACTCGCATGTCAACAATAGCCAAATACTCATTACAGGTAGCGCAAAGACGCTTTTTCGTCAAAGGTCTGTGCTGCACAGCCACTGAAAGTCTAGGGTCTCCAATAGCATCGGGCAATCCGGGGTGACGACAGGGTCCAGCGACTACATATGTAGAAGAGCCCGGCTGGCGATAGCTTGGCACGCCAAATTAACCATAAATGTCCACCATATCCAGGCCCTTCTCCAACGTTTCCTTGTTAGTCCGGAGCACCCATATTCCTGCTTCATGGCACGAAAATGAACCGTAGCAATTGGGTAATGGATTGGCTCTGGGCGCCCAGCAGGCTTGGTGGCGGCTGCATAGCCATCCCGGTCCCGGTTCCGGTTCCGGTCCCAGTTTCCGGTTCCACGCTGGGGCCGGCTGCCGGCTTGGCTGCCCACTCGGCGGCGCCACATGTAAAGAAAGCAGGCGATAGGCTGGCTGAATTTGGGCGGTGACATGTCTGCCAACACTTGACACCTTGAACTTTCTCTGGGACTTTTTTCCGAGAAAATGGATATAGAGAATTCTTCGGCGAGCTTAGGCGTATCGGCCGCTGGTATCCCAGGGAGTATCCGTATGGTCGCTCAATACTGCACTTTAGAAGATTCTTGAGAACAAGAAGAAAGCAAATTTTAGACTACTAGCTAGTTCAAGTCTATGGAGCCATCATGACCATCTTTGTTGTCAAATACTCGTCAATACCGTATTTGCTGCCCTCCCTACCAAAACCACTCTCCTTGACACCGCCGAATGGCGCCACCGGGTCACTGATGGCTCCTAGAAGATCAAATCAGCAAAGACGCATCGAAATATTGGCAGTACACAATTGTCCTTACCGGTATTGACACCAACCATGCCCACCTCCAGCGCCTCTGCCACACGCCAGCACCGGCTGTGGTCCTTGCTGAAAAAGTAGCCCGCAAGCCCGACATGTACATCGTTGCTCAGCTTAACAGCCTCTTCTTCTGTATCAAACGGAAAGACGGCCGCAATGGGCCCAAACGTCTCCTCCTGGGCGATGCGCATACTGGGCTTCATGTCCGCCAGGACCGTCATGCCAAAGTAGTTGCCGGCCAGCGGCAGACGCGCACCGCCCGCGAGCAGCCGCGCGCCCTGGGCGACCGCGTCCCGGACGTGGTCCTCGCATTTCTGCACCGCCCTGCCGTGGATGAGTGGTCCATGGGTCGTAGAGGGATCTAACCCGTCGCCCACCCGAAACGTCTTGACAACGTCGACGAGCATGGCCAGGAACCGGTCGTAGACGGCGCGGTGCACGAGCACCCGGTTAGCGCAGACGCACGTCTGCCCCGAGAGGCGAAACTTGCACGCCACCAGGCCCTTGATCGCCGCGTTAAGATCCGCGTCCTCAAACACAATAAACGGCGCATTCCCTCCCAGCTCAAACGACAGCTTCTTCAGCGTCGACGACGCCTGCCGCATCAGCAGCTTCCCCACGGGCGTCGACCCCGTAAACGACACCTTTTGAACAACTGGGTGCGTCGTCAGCGCCTCTCCCACCGCCGCCGTATTCTCACACGCCGTCACCACATTCAGCACGCCCGGGGGAACGCCCGCCCGGCGCGCCAGCTCCGCGAGCGCCAGCGCCGTGAGCGGCGCCTCGGCCGGCGCCTTGACCACCACGGCGCAGCCCGCCGCCAGCGCGGGACCGACCTTGCGCGTGATCATGGCGGCGGGAAAGTTCCACGGCGTGACGAGCCCGCAGACGCCGACGGCTTCGCGCAGGGTGACGATGCGGCACGCCGGGTTGCTGCTGGCCGGCAGCGCGTCGCCGGCGATGCGCGCCGCCTCCTCGGAGAACCACTCGAGGAAGCTCGCGGCGTAGCGGACCTCGGCCGCGGCGTCGGCGAGCGGCTTGCCGTTCTCGTGGGTGATGACGAGGGCGAGGTCCTGGGCGTGCTCGAGCATCAGGTCGTGCCAGCGCCGCAGGAGCTGGGCGCGCTCCGCGGCGGCGTGCGCCGGAAGGCGGGCAGGGCGCGCTGCGCGGCGAGGATGGCGGCGTTGGTGTCGGCTTCGTCAAACTCGGGGCATTGTCCGATAATGGCAGCGGTGGATGGATCTGTTGAGATTATAGGGTTAGAGTGTGCTGCCTGGTCGTCGATGGCTCTGGGGAGGGTCATACTGTCCACGGAGAAGAGCTTGCCAGAGGCTGCTTCAACCCATTTTCCATCAACGTAGCATTCGCTTCGGAAGAGTAAAGGATCTTTTAGCTGTGCCCATTGTCAGTCATGAGTGTCTCGTTTGTTGAACGTGCTTGACTTACACGATCCTTGACTGCAGACATGACGGCGATTTAACGACTTATACCAAGCAAGACGTGGCGCAAACTGCTTTTTATAACACCTCTGACAGAATATACATCTCATCATATGCTTTACCAGTGAATTTATTCCCTTCTTTACCCGTACGTTTAGTTGTTGTCATGTCGCTGCCGTTGTATCCAGGCTGTCCTGCCGCTCGCCGGTCGCGGGGCGGCAGAGTGGGACCGGCAACTTCGACCGGGCCGGTCTACACTTTCGGCGTCGGCGGCCGCGCACATCCTGCCGATGACTTGGCATCAGTATTGTCACAAAATATATACACGGGGCCAAACACTATTTTGGCGCACTTTGTTTATTTCTAACAAGCACCAAGAAATTTACAAAGAAGAGATCTTGTCGTGCTACCAAGATGACTGCCTCTGCCATGATTAGCCAGGTACCCGGACCTGTGTCCAAGGCCACCTCAGACAAGCTCAACACGATCTTCGACGCTCGTGCTGTGCACTTTGTCGTCGACTATGACAAGAGCGAGGGAACCTAGTATGTGTTATTCGTCACTTTTTTCAGCACTGGTTAACTAGGTTACAGTATTGTCGACGTCGATGGCAACAAATACCTAGATGTGTAAGTCTCATTTTCCAACCCTGACATGTCAAGCAATCTGACAGGCATGTAGCTACTCACAAATTGCCTCTATTCCTGTTGGCTACAACAATCCCGCACTCGCTGCTGCAGCCAAGTCCCCAGAGATGATCTCAGCCCTCATCAACCGCCCCGCCATCGGCAACTACCCCTCCGCGCAGTGGCACGACATTCTCAAAAACGGCTTGCTACGTGCCGCCCCTCCCGGGCTGGACAAGATCTTCACCGCGCAGTCGGGCTCCGAGGCCAACGAGCTAGCCTACAAGGCCGCCTTTATGCTGTACCGCCGCAAGCAGCGTGCCGCAGCCGGCCGCGGCGACGACAGCTGGACCGCCGAGGAAGTGTCGTCGTGCCTCGACAACGCCAAGCCCGGCTCGCCCGCGCTCGCCATCCTCAGCTTTGCCCACTCGTTTCACGGCCGCGGCTTCGGCAGCCTATCAACCACGCGCTCCAAGGCCGTGCACAAGCTCGACATTCCCGCCTTTGACTGGCCGCAGGCGCCGTTCCCGCAGCGCCGGTACCCGCTCGCCGAGCACGCCGCGGCCAACGACGCCGAGGAGCGGCGCTGCCTGGACCGGGTGGACGAGCTCCTCACCTCGTGGCACTGTCCCGTCGCGGGCGTGATTGTCGAGCCCGTGCAGAGCGAGGGCGGCGACAACCACGCGTCGCCGGCGTTTTTCCAGGGCCTGAGGGCGCTGACGCGGAAACACGGCGTGTGCCTGATTGCGGACGAGGTGCAGACGGGGTTCGGCGCGACGGGCCGGTTCTGGGGCCACGAGCACTGGCAGCTCGACGCGCCACCGGACATGGTGACGTTTTCGAAAAAGGCGCAGACGGCGGGCTACTTTTTCGGGGACCCGATGCTGGTGCCCGACAAGGCGTATAGACAGTTCAACACGTGAGTTTGTGTGGCCATGTGTACAAGGTTGTTCTGTGAGGCTAATGATGCGTTGTAGCTGGATTGGTGACCCTGCTCGAGTTTTGCTGAGCAAGGCCGTCGTCGAGGAGATTCTTGGCAAGAAGCTGGTTGAGCAGTGTGCGCGGGTCGGTGGCGTGTTGTATTCTGAGCTCGAGAAGCTGGCTTCCAAATACCCAACTCAGATTCAGAACCTGCGCGGCAAAGGTCAGGGGTAAGATCTTTCTTTCTCTCCAATGAGTATCCTCGTTGTATCTTCTAACAATTACAGAACGTTTATTGCTTTCGACGTCCAGGATCCCGTTGGTTTCGTTGCGGCCATGAAGAAGCGCGGCGTCAACATTGGTACTTGCGGTGTTTCGACTGTTCGTCTTCGACCAATGCTCATCTTTGACGAAACTCACAGTAAGTCAATCAGAGAAAAAATCGTGTTGCGCAGTTCACTAACGGCCATAGTTCCTATCTTGATGAGCACTATGGAGGCGGTGGTTTCGGCCCTGTAGAGGGCGACGTCATTATCAAGGTATTGACGCGGCGCATTGTAATTATTCTCAGAGTGAGAAAAGAGTATTCTCATATCAGTATATATATATCTAATAAATTTTCAAGACCCGAGCCATTTTCGCCTAAACAAAGCTTTGCGTTGCAGTGCTCAAGATGATCATATTGCTAGTCGTTGCACTGGAAATTAGCGCTCTCAGCGCCTTTCTGGCGTATTCTCACGACAAAGTCTACTGTAAGCTGGGTAGCCGCGGGCCGTTTTCTGACAGTTCCGGGACATCAATTCCCCATAGAAAGAAACAAGAACGCTGCCTTGTCTAATTTCAAACGCTTCCAAATATGTCAGGTAATTCTCGGCCGAGTACATAGTTGACGCTCTAGACGCTGCAGAACGGCGGTCCGCTACGCTGGATGGTGGGTGGGTCTGGCTGCCGTGATGTGCACCGTCGTTCCGAAATCTACCTCTGCCAATTCATGCCATACATACTACGCTCCTTTTTATCGGAAATAATTCAGCAGCCGTATATGCCGTTGATTTGGCCCCATGAGCCACCAATCTCGCTCCTCAGACGCCAGCCGAAGCCTTGAAAGGGAGCGCAAGCGGGCCGCTCGGGCGTACGTTTGACCATCACTTACCTTGTTTTCCTCACTTCTAACGCCCTGCTAGGTGTGACATTTGTCGCCGCCAAAAAGAGAGGTGCGATGGCGGCGTGCCCTGTCGGAGATGCTTTCGCTTAGGGCGTCGGTGCGAGTTCACGGGAGATGTCGGGGGCGTGTCGGGGCCGAGCCGCCGCATCATGGCCAGGCGGCCGCCTTCCTCTGTCTCGCCCACACACGCTACCTCTAGCAGCCAGAGGGGCGTCGACCACGGTTCCTCTGCGCAATTAAAGCGGTTGGAATATCTTGAGAGAATCGTGCGCGGCCACGCTGGGCCTGAGATGCCACTCGACTTGGACACGCTTCGGAATCTGGCCGAGGAGGCAGACAGTCGGCACAGTCCATCCGTCACATCGCACGAGGATGAAGTCGACAAGTCAATTACCATGCAATCTCTAGATGGCAATGTAATGCGTACGCCTCCAATTACTGTTGACCTTTTACCCTCAATTCTAACCGGGTGCAGATTACTCGGGCGAGTTTTCGCATTGGAACTTTTCCATGCTCATCAAAGACTGGCTAGACCAAAGCGTAGCGCGACAGGGTCAGAATGTATACATGGTCGTCTGATAATCATTTCTGATGAGACTAACTGTACTAGGAAACAACGAAACCTTCGATAGTGTTTGACGAGTATTATCGACCCGATGAGCTTCGGTCCCCCGCCGGCTCGCTCGTTCCCTTATCTTCGCTGCCACCACGCTCCATCACAGACTTTCTTACCCACTGCTTCTTCCAACACGCAGAAGCCAACTACAGCTTCGTTGATCGAGACTGGCTATGCAGCCAGGTGGATGTAGTATACGATAACCCAATGGCGCTGTCAAATCGAGACATTGGCACCCTGTCCATGATCTTCACGATACTTGCCATCGGCACTCAGTATGCCTATCTCGAGTCAATAGCGGAGGGCAAGAGTACTGCTGCGACAAATGACTCGAAGCAATTTAGCGAAGACGCAGTCGGCATTCAGTTTTACAGAAAAGCTGCCCATCTTTTACCAGAGGTCATCGCGGCATCTTCGCTGGAGAGCGTGCAGGCATGCCTGCTGATGGGCATCTACACGCTTCCGGTAGATGCATCCGGCCTCGCATATATATACTTGAACCTAGCGTTGAAATTGGCGATCCAGAACGGCATGCATCGTAAGCATCCTGCCAACGATATAGATGCACGCATCCGCGAAACTAGGAATCGAGTCTGGTGGGCGCTCTACACTATTGAGCAGTAAGTGAAAGGGTTTGGTTTCGTTCATGTCTTCTCCTGGAGTCAGAAACATTAATGGTCAATAGGCGAGTCGGCATATTCCATGGTCGTCCAATTTCTATTGCAAGCATGGACGTGGATGCAGATCTGCCCTCTCCGCTGCCTGTGGCGACATTGTCATTTAGGAACCCCGAGCTTCTACTCACCACTATACATCTTACTCAGTACCTATCCAAAGTGGCACATACCATGTAAGCCATCTACAAGAGGAATCAAAAGTGGCCACTGACAGGTAAATTTCAGGTCAAATTTGCGGACTCTCCCAAAATCAGAGACTTCAGAATGCGTAAAGAAGCTTGCTCAGCTTCAGTCTGAGCTTGTCAAATGGTGGGAAGGTTCAGGAATTACGGCCTTGCATAACAATGAGCAGCCCACTTCGGGTGCATTCCGGCCGAGGATGCATCTTAGCCTGGAATACTGCATGGTACGCATGTTCATCGGCAGAATCTTTATCCTCCCACAGGATGGCCCGCTCGACAGCGGCAACCGCTCGACACCATCATCAGACACAGTGTCTAGAAGCCCGCGCTCGACTCTTGTGCACGACTGCGCCGAGGCTGCATTATCCGTTATTGATGCGTGTCGCGTCATCTCGAGGACCGTCGGGCTGGCGCGGGCGTCGTACACAGAGTTCAGCTCGTGTCGCGCCGCACTGCTGGTCATCACCACGCAGTGCCTGACACAAAACACAGACCGGTTCCGACAGGCCTTGCGCGACGGTGTGGTGATGCTCAAGGACATGTCCTCGGGGAGCCAGTCGTGGCATTCGGAGGCCTCACTGATTGAGGCGTTTGAGCGGGCGATTGCCAGCATGAACACGCGCCATCCCGGTGCGAGCGGGACTGCGGGCTCTGAAGAGTCGGACTACGCCAAGTTCAAAAAGTGGGAGCAAATGGTGCAGAAGCATCCGTCGGCGCCCGAGTCGACGGCCAGCATTGTTGCGTCGGAAGATATGGCGCCTCTGACGGGCCAGGGCTGGAGACCGACGGAGGCGGCGTGGAGGGAGGATCACCTGCTGATGCCATCGTGCACACCATTTTTTGGGGTTGATGGGAACTTTGCGTCTTTTCCAGAGAGCTTGGATGAGCTGCCGTCGTTTTTGGATACGAATTTTCAGGGCTCGCTGTAGCTTTGACAAAGCGTGGCCTGGCCTGCAATGTACGAGTGAGTAGGTCACCCGGTTAGAGCAAAACTCGGAATCTGAGCATTATGTGCGGAATATTCATGAAAACATGTTTTTAGGGTTCAGCTCGTCTCAGGAAATAAATTCGCCACGTCAGTGTCCAGAAATTTCAACATGCAAGGTGCCGAGGGCTGTCCACGTAACACAAGAAATCGCTGGATGCCTCCCAGAAGTCCAGACAAGACCAAGTGAGATGGTGACCAGGCAGTCAAGTGGTCCCAAGGAGGGAACAGTTGCTATGACACATTGCATGAAGGTGCGTTGCAGCGCATGAGGCAGCAGACGGGCAGTATGACAAAGTCGGCGCCTCGGGGGGTCTGCGAAGCCATTGTTGTGCACAGGGGCAGTCTGTTTCGGTCAGAGTGCCTGTGTCAGGAACCGCCTCGTGTATCGTAGAAACACATGAGAGACAAGAAGAGAAGAAGAGGGCATCATCGATGCGGATGTATCCAGGGCTTCTTCTGAATGATGTGGCTAGCACGTCTGTGGCGCCTCCGTTTGCTGGCATCTGGTGGAGTGGCAGTGGTAATAATAACTGGCAGAAGGGCAGATATTGAGGCAGACAAGCGTGGCGTGGCAAGCAAGCAGGCTGACAACTGGCGCGCTAAACCCAACGCAGCCAGAAATTTCAAAAGGCTGAAGACCTGCGAAATGCCTATTGACTCTCCCTGCAAACAACGATTCTTCGCCCTGGGGTTTCATCATCCCATTCTCTTACTATTGCGTCTTGCATCAATTCGATTCACTCACCAGACATCCATCCGCCATCCATCTACCGCCACACACAACATCATCCCGCACCGCCCTGTCGGTTACTATTTTTGTGCCATCATTGTCCTCGTCAGCCTCGTCTCCACAGCCCTCTCCTATCAATACCTGCCCCGCTACTCTCTTGCAACGACTGCGCGCGTCATCATCCACATGCACCACTGCCAGGAACTTGTCATCGGAGACACGCGCAGTGCTGCAGCGCATTTGGCATCCCATCCTGCCACATGGCCTGCCTGCTAGTCTAGTGGCAACCCTTTTCTACCTTTCCTGTGCCCAGTTGCCAGCCAGCGCCCCGATCCGCCGCCAACAGCATTCCCTCCTCGCAACTACGCACCCGAGTCTCACCAATCCAGGTGTCCTGTCCACAAAAAGGTCAACAACGCACTGTCCCGCCTGATTCTCGACCACCATACGACCAACTAACGACCACCAATTCTCTCTGTGTTCCCACACTCTCTAGCCGTAATCGCACAAAACCCAGAAGCGCCACCAAGACGGCAACGCCGGATCTCTTAGCTCGCAAATCAATCCTCTGCCCGCACAATCTGCCATCTTTTGGGTTCAAACGCGCCCGCTCTACGGAGGTAGAATCATCGCACACGTCTCGCCCTGTCCTTAGTGCGAGCCACTGCAACACTCACCACCGTCCCCGGACTGGCGGCTTTGCCATGCCACGGCGATAACGCCTGCTGTCATGTCTTCTCTGAGTAAGCCGAGATTGGCCCGTTTCCCTTCTTCACTACACAGTCCATGTCCTCCCCTGTAAACATCGAATGCGCTTCTAGCTGTGTTCGTGCTGTCCTCTACTCCTCTACTGCCTCACGCTCCCCTTCAACGGCACGGAGAGCTCCGCGCCCCTACTTTACGCCTCAACCCGACTGCCTGTCTCTCATTCAGTCAGCTCTAACCTTTGCTAACATGCATCTTCCGATAGTTGGCAAAAGTCGCAAGGTATGTCCGCCACGCAAAGCCTTTCGCTCATTCTATCCGCTAACACTTTGCCATAGCCGAAATTTGAGCTTCACCTCAAGGTAAGCCCATCCCAGGAAGTCGCTTGAGTCGTCTCATCAACTGACAAACCACAGATATATGACTTGAACAACGTTCCGTTGGTCAACGGCAACTCGTACATAAAATGGCATCTTTCTCATTCCATGCACGCAGACCATCGTGGGCGCACCAACAAATGCCCCATCGCGAATCACAAAGTCGACTATAACTTTAGCAAAATTGTGCCCTCCATCCGCATATCCATTGACAAGAACAACATGCTCTCCGAGTGTCCCTTTGAACTCGAGATTTTGCAGGAATTTGCTGTCACCGAAAAAATCACTCTCGGTCAGATCAAGCTGAACTTGAGCGAATTCGTCGAGGAGAGCGAGCCCTACAGCAGAGACGCCATGTCACCTCCCAAGATCCGCAAGCAAAGTAGTAGCGGAAGCAGCATCAGCCTTACAAACTCAAATGGACGAGCTAGTTCGGAGAGTCGCCCGGCTCAGGAAGGCATTATTCGAAGATACCTTATGCAGGACAGCAAAATCAATAGTACCCTCAAGATTGGTATTCTCATGGTTCAAATCGACGGCGACCGCAACTTTGTTGCACCTCCGCTCAAAACTGCTCCTGTTTTTGGCGGAATCGGCGGTTTCATGGACCCCAACCACATTGAAGATGAAACTGGACGTAAGTAGCAAACAAGCCAATGCCTACGACATGGTATTAACCTATATTTCAATCAGCTGTTCCTAGCTTTTCCAAAAATCGCGACAATGCCGAGGTCCAGGACCTCTATCGCCACACATTAGCAGCCTCATGGTCGAAACCGCCGGCGCAGCTTCCGGCCGACGAGTGTATTGAGGATATCTTTGCAGGCGGCAACGGCTGGAAGGCTCCCAAGACGGGTTCCACCAAGCGTGATACCTCTTCCTCCAACACAGACCCCGACGACTTGGATCATGACGGCCTTGGCAACAACGGTACTATGCGCCCATCCGATTTCCGCCGCCTTGGTATTAGCAATCATCGTCGGCAACTCAGTGCCTCTTCTGACAGGAGCGTTTCCACCGTCACAGGCGGTGTACATTCTCGCAACTCCCCTAGCCCTCGTAAATCTCATACTCCACTCAACAGCCGGCAGTCTTCACGCCTGGACGACGATCATCACGCTGTCCGCAGTAGTCGCAGCGACAGTATGGCCAGCCTGGTACCGACACTGGGAAGCAGCTCAGGAACAGAGAACAACGGGCGCGGAGAGACGAGCTACAAGCACCAGCGTGAGGTTGGCGAAGATGAGCTTCGCGATAACTTCGTGGCCTGGCATCTTCCCGGACAGGAAGGCCTTGCCGCTTAATGACATGGTCACACTCTGGCTTTTGCCTTCTTTACATCATGAGCCCTTTTGTGAATACTTTTTGTTTTACACTACTACAACCTTGCGAAAGGCGACGTGCTTTCCCAGTTACATCAGCGATTTGATCGGCGATTTTGTTATTGTTTTGACTGACTTGTTATCTGGATCCTTTTCTTCTGTTTCCCATGATCTATTACGTTTCTTTCTCTTCAGTTCTAGCGACTGTCTCAATGTTTATCATTGTAGTTTTCTGTACGGCTATAGGTGGGCGGACAATTGATGGGTTAGTAGTATATGGGTCTGGCTGGTACAAACGGAGTTTTTGGCGGTACCGACATGGAAAAACTTTGGGACAATAGATGGCTTGGCAGTTTTTTTTTAAATCGTACTTATTTGATCTGTCAACTTGTTTTGATGCCCTTGTCCTTGATCACTTTCAAGGGCTAACCAAATACCTGCCATAATTTGGTGTTTGGGCTTGTCAAAACGGTTGAGCAGCCGCAAACCCCCATTTCACTCACCAACTCTCGAAACATGATTCACTTCGTTTTTACATTGATAAAAAGAAGTAGTCATCTAGAACAGAGATAATAATTCATTTCTATAAAAAAAAAAACCTGAAGCCGCTTTTTGAGATACCCATTCTATCGTTTCTGCTCTCTCTTGACTCGTGGCGTTGGTTTTCCTCTTCAACGCTCGTTGCGCTTGCATGTTCGTTTTCCTTCTTCTTCCTATCGACGTTTACAATCCCTTTCGTCATTACCCATGAACATTTTTTTCTCGCTTGCTATTCGTTGTCTTTACGTAGCCTTTACGCAGCAAGAGTGCCGCGGACGCCGCCCTTGCCGCCAACTTCGCGGGCGGTGATGGTGACGCTCAGGTCGCCGAGGACGTTTATGGTGACCTCTACCTTGCCGCCGGCCTTGATGCCCTTGACGCCGATTTCGGCGAGGGGCGATCCAACTTTCCAGAGTCTTTCGCGCTTCTCTTCGTCATCGTCGTCGCTGTCAAAGTCGGAGTCGTCATCGTCTTCGCCGTTTTGCTCAGGCTTGGCCTTGGGCTCAGGCTTGGTGACCTTGATGTGGGTGCCGCCCTCGACGACCTTGATGAGAACGTCACCGCCGTTCTTGGGGGCGGGGACGTGGACGGTGCGGCGGGCGGGAACGGCCGTCTCGGTCTGCATGACGGGGGTAAACGTCTCGCCATCGGCGCCGACAGTGACGACGCCAATGGCGTTGGCAATGTGCTTGAGAGTAGTGACGGCAGCGTGGGTCGACTGCTCAATGTCGGCGGCCTCGTACTCTTGAATCAGCGAGGCCTGGAGGGCAGCGCCGCGGGCCTGCAGCTCCGAGGGGTTGATGGCGGTGGAGCTGGTGGCGGGGGCCAGGATGGTAGTGGTCTCAGGGAAAATGTTGGCAAAATTGTTGGCGATGCGGGGGGTGTGGGAGGTGCCGCCGCACATGATGACCTCATCGACGTCGAGGACATCGAGCTCGGCCTTCTTCACGGCGCTCTCGACTAGGCGGTTGAATCCTTCAAAGACCTTGCGGGCCACCGTCTCGTAGCGGATACGGTTGATGGTGCAGGAGAAGTCGAAGCCGTCCGCGAGGCTCTCGACGGAGAACTGGGCGTTGGTACCGAGGGAAAGGGCCTTTTTCGCGGCCTCGGACTCTAGGCGTAGCTTGGCGAGGGAGCGGGCATTGTTGCGAGGGTCAACCTCGTGCTTCTTGATGAACTCCTTGGCGAAGTGGTCCATGAGGGCATTGTCGAGGTGGACGCCGGCAAAGTCGTAGTCGTGGACGGTGGCAAGGATGGTGTACATGCCGCCGCGCGAGGCGATGACAGTCACGTCGGAGCGGGTGCCGCCAAGGTCGGCAACAACTACAACCTTGTCGCTGATGACGGCCTCCTTGCGGGCGTCGTAGGCGAGCACGGCGGCGACGGGGTCCGAGATGAGCTGCAGAACCTCGAGGCCGGCGGCGTTGGCAGCCTTGATCAGGGCCTCGCGCTGCTTGTCGCTGAAGTTGGTGGGGACAGTGATGACAGTCGAGGTAACGGTATTGCCGAGATAGCCGGAGGCGGCGGTGACAAGGCGGCGAAGGAAGCGCGTGGCGGTCTCATCAATGGAAACAGTCGAGGGTTCGACCTCTTCGTCCTCCTCCCCCTGGCTCTTGTCCTTGACGGTGAAAGAGACATGGCCAGAGATGTCCTTGGGGTGGGCGGCGGCGTGGCAATGCGTGGGGTCGATCGACTTGAAGCTAGATCGCGGGTTAGTACTATATCCGTCGCATAGTATTTGATGTTGAACGTACTCCTTGCCGAGGAAGTCGCGGAAGTAGGCAATGGTGTTGCTGGGGTTGCGGACAAGGAAGGCCTTGGCTTGAGCACCATAGTACTCGTCGCCGTTGGCGTAGGAGAGGACAGTGGGGATTTGACGGTCTATGGATGGATCAGCAATTCTGCGGGGTGAAAAGGATAGTTGGAGCATCGCAAGAAACATACCACCATCCTCGTTGGCAATGACTTCGGCCTTGTCGTCAACAGTATACGCAATGGAACTGTTGGTGTTGCCAAAAGTGATGCCAAGGACCACGCGGTCGCTGGGGTCAACAGGCGCAACCATTGTGACGGGGCAATGTACGGAAATTAAGCGAAAAAGGACACGTTAGAAGAAGGACGGCTAGGAGAAAAGAAGAAGATGGGACGAGTCGGCAGAGCCTGCAATATAGACAAGCCAAGAGGTGTAGCAGGGAAGAAGCAACTTAATGAGGGCGGTGATGCCCAGGTAGAGATGGTGGGGTCGTCAAAAAAAATCAGAGGGACCTTGATTTTTTTTACTCGTCCATGTCTGGCTGCTTGAGCTTGGGTCCACAATTAATTGCACCTTTGAAGTGGTCTCCGATAAGTTGTATTCAGACATCAGCAGTGTGAAGCACCATCTATTACGATAATCGGAAATATCTAGGAAGACAGAAAAAATGGTAGTAGTAATAGACAGGGAGACTCGAGACGTTGATCAATATCTAATCCGACAAGATATGACAATTTTTCGTCACTAAAATACCTGGCTCGTCAAAGTTTCAAGATGGCCCGCCGCTAAACGCAGCGAGAAAGCGCTTGCTTGCATGCTCAAAATAACCCACAGAAGCAGATGCAGCTTGATCATAATTCAATTCCAATTAGCAACACAAAAAAGTAACTCTTATCTAAATCGTCCGTCACCCTCAAAAAGGCCGTTTACTTACACAGTCCCGCACGTGACGGTGTTGACTGCCAGCTCCAACAACCTTGACGCCATTTTATCGATAAGCGCCGTTTGCACTTCTTCGATCCATACAATCAAGAACTTTTGGCAGCAACATAACCATTCCTATCAGCCAATACCCAACACACACAACCCAGTGCAATGGCGTCGCATACCATTGTCCTGCCGGGCGACGTCATCGATGACTCCCAAATACCGACGCACCCCAAGAAGCCGCTGCGCCTGGGCCCTGGCCTGCGGCACGACCCCGCCACCAACGAAATCCTGCCGACCGTCGCGGGCCAGCTCGTCAGCGACCGCCAAAAGAATGCGATGCGCGTGGAAACGTCCAACGGTCGGGTACGTCTGACATGTATCTACAATACCTTTTGCATTTTGCCAGGAAAACTAACGTGTCGCGTGGCGGGTAAACGCAGTACCTCCCCCGCGTAGGCGAGCTCGTCATCGGTACCGTGCAAAAGTCAGCCGCCGACGTCTACTACGTGCACCTCTCCGACCACTCCGCGCCCGCGACGCTGCCGCAGCTCTCCTTTGAGTCGGCCACCAAGAAGACGCGGCCGATGCTCGCGCCCGGCGCGCTCGTCTACGCGCGCGTCACCGTGGCCGACAAGCACATGGACGCCGAGCTCGAGTGCGTGTCGTCGTCGACGGGCAAGTCCGAGGGTTTGGGCCCACTGACGGGCGGGATGCTGTTTTCCGTATCGCTCGGGTTCGCGCGGCGGCTGATGATGCCGAGGGCGGCCGCCGCGGCGGGCGGAAAGGTCTTGGTGCTCGAGGCGCTGGCGGCTGGTGGCCTGCAGTTTGAGACGGCGACGGGGCGGAACGGGCGATTCTGGGTGGACAGCGCGAGCGTGAGGACGGTGCTGGCGGTGGGGAGGGCGGTGCAGGAGACGGATGAGAAGGGGCTGGGGGTCGAGGAGCAGCAGAAGCTGGTCAGGAAACTACTCAAGGAGTTGAGTTGAGCGGCAAGAGATACCTTTATATAGAGAGAATACGTGTACATTTTGAAAGAGGAAAACGCGAGGCGTGGGTAGAAGGCAGAGCCCGTACAGGTGTAAGCGAATTGTCTTGATAAACGTCACGGCAAATTGAATAGTTGTCTAGAGACGATATGTTCTTTATCCGCTAAATAAACAATGCGTTTGAAGCCATGCTCGGGTGTAGCTATACGACGCTTCGTCCAACGCAGCCAACACCATTTCTCGCTGTATCGCAGCGATTTCTAGCCTATACTATTGCTAAACAAATAAACGCCAAGGCAATTGTCCGATACATTGCTAGTCCAAAAGAAAACCCGCTCCCAAGCTGTGAAATGTGCAATAAAGACTGTAAAAGTGTGTGTGTGTGTGTGTGTGTGTGTGTGTGTGTGTGTGTGTGTGTGTGTGTGTGTGTATTATATATAATCCCAAAGACCGACGGGGCAAAGAGGCATACTAAAAAAAGCCCAAGATGGGCAAAGGAAGTCAAAGCTCAAGAAGCAGGTGGGCTGCTAGTAGCGCCCTTGCCGACAGTGTATCGCCTCTTCCTCGGAGAGGCCAAGCAGCAGGTGCTGCGGTGCGTCGTAAACTTGGTCGACGAGTTCAGGCAACAGGTGCAGCGCTGCGTCGTAAACTTCCTGGACGGGTTTAGGCAACGAGTGCTCCTGTGGTTGCTCAATTAGCTCAAAGGTGTAAGGCAGCAAATAGTTCCGTGTGTGGTGAGTATGAATCATGTGGCGCTTCAGTTTGGCCTTTGAGAGGTATCCGAAAAGATCACAGCCCTCAGTCGAGCAAGAACGTTTTTTCTGCTTGTCGTAATTATCGTAAAGATGACGCTGCATATGCTCCTTCAAAAATCTATGAACCTTCTCCAAGTGGCGCTTCCAATCGGGCTTGTCGTAATTATCGTAGTAAAGATGACGCTGCACATGCTCCTTCAACAGGCTATGAGCCTTCTCCAAGTGGCACTTCAAATCGGGCTTGTCGCGGAGGCCCTTGCCGAACCTCGAACGTTCGCAGGCCTCGATCGGGCAATGATAATAACAAAGCTCGGCCTTGTATCGTCTCTTGCGGCTTTGTATTAAGAGGCTAGACACTTGCTCCTTCTCGAGCTAGTGAACATCCACCAGGTGGCGCTGCAGATTCGTCCTCTCGTCGAAACCTTTGCCAAGGTTCTCATGATTGCAGGGCTTGATCGGGCAATGAAATCTCCCGTAGTGTTGGGGCATGATGGGGTGTTGCTATACGCCTGTCATTTCAACATCCACCTCGACGGGACTGGGTAGCTGCCGTTGCTCAAGGTTGTGAATCTTGATCATGTGCCGCTTCCAGTTGTCCTTTCGAGGGAACGCCCTGCCACCAAGCTTTGAGTAGTCGCAACCCTCTATCGAGCAATGGAACTTCTTCTTCTTTTCGTGCCGATCATTGATATGACGCTGCAAGTGGGTTTTGGTGCCGAAGCCCTTGCCACAGCCAGGATACAGGCACTTGTGGTCTTTGCTGTGATAGCGCTGGTGATGTCTATGTCTGGTTAGCGGATGGGTATCCGACCGAGCGAACTGGGGACGTACTTGAGCTTGTGCGGTTGATCAAAAGACTGGGTGCAGCCAGGTTCATCGCATTGATACATGCCATCCTGGTTCTTTACAGGCGAGGCTACATGGTTCGCAATAACTCCTGGTGAAGCACTGTGACGAAAGTCGGAGCTGTTCTGCGAGTCCGGAGACGGGGTATCCAACTGTGTTGATGGGGTATTTTGTGATGAGACATCGGTGAATCCTGGGCCGGGCAGAGGCGTTGAATGCTCTGACGGGAAGCTTGGATGACGTCCTACAGGTTTGATGTTGTCCGTGTGAAGACGCTTCTCTTCACTTGCTTCAGACTGGCTCTGTGCGAAGTTGTTCTGCTCCGGTGTGTTTTCGTTTGTGGAGCTCACAAATGCCTCTGGCGAGCTGGCTAGGTTCATATCATCTGGTGAAGACTGTTCCAAGTTCGTGGGAGACTGTAGCGGCTGTGGAGGCGGTGCTTCGTACGACGATGCATGAATCTCGGCTTCTGTTCTGTGCCACAGTTCTGATTCCGTACTAGGCGCCATAATATCCATGGGATTCACTGTTCCGGGTGCCGGGTTATGCGGAGGTGATGGCGAGTGGAGGAGTGCTCGTGGCGACGTATTGGATAAGGCGGTATCGGGAGACTCAGCAGATGGTCCTCTTGGCGTTGCCAATGGTGGTAATTTTACAGCACGAGACTGCGGGGATGGACTAGAGCTTGGCGACAGCTGCGTTGGCGACTCGGCCATGGGCCCCTCTGCCGTGACGATGCGTTGCAGCGGCGTCGCACCTTGTTCGGCACCATTGTTGGAGGAACCGACAGAGCTCAAGGTTTGATTCCTGTCACTTTTGCGGCGAAACATGCGGCGGACATTGTGTGAGAGTAAGCTAGCTTTCGACGTCGTCGAGGGCTCGACACTGAAGGGCACATCACTCATGCCAAAGGCTGAAGAAGGTATCGATGCTCGGTAGTAGTCCTCGCTTGTGCCTTTGAGTACCCCTGGTTGACCATCATCGACCATGTCCTCGGGCATGTATTCGACGGTGCCTGTTGCGGTCGCCGGGTCATACCAGGCAAAGTTGAGCAACGCAGGGTCTGGGCTGGGAACTCCTCCGGCTTGGGGGAGAGCATCTGGGTCAAAGTCGTATCCTCTGGACAAGGTATGGCTATTTTTTAGAGAATCGCTTGACGAAAGCCGCGGGCGCGGGCCATCGCTTGCGTCGTGTCCATGCGAAATGGTAGCCTCGACATCGAGGTGCTGATTGAGGCGCCGGGTGTCTCTCTTGCGACGCTTCAAGCAGCCAACGATGACGGGGTAGAGGCAAAAGACGAGGAGCAGGCAGGAGAAGACGACGCCGACCGTGACACCGGCGACGGTGCCATCTGATAAATCGCGCTTGGCGAAGCGGCTCTGCAATGGACCGGCCGTTGGGGTGGTCGGGGCGGCGTCGGCTTCGGCGTCGGCCGCTGAGGGCCATGGCAGCAGGTGCCGCCAAAGGCCTGGCGGGCCAGGCATAGGGAGAAGCAAATGGCGTCAGTGGCGGCTGGGGTGTGGTGCACGGCGCAAAAGACGTTGCGAGTCAAACTAAGGATTGAAAATCTGCAAAATGTGAATGCGGAAAGCCAGCAAATCGATAACGGTGGCAGGCGACGGTTCAACCGCGCTGGCTCGCTATGACCAAATGAGCTAAAATTGGAGGCCGCCTGGATCCTTGGTAGCAGGTTGCGACGAGTAAGGAGCAAAGGCGGCGAGAGCAACGAAACCAATGGAGCATGCAGGCAATGCCAGTCGCAGCTCTTGGAGAACGTTGCGACCTATCCTCGCATGTTCTTCATGGCTAGAGAGAATAATGAATGATGCTGGAGGGACAATGATGGCTGCTGGTAAAGTGGCGAGGCATGGAGGGATAAGTGACAAGGGGGGGCGAGAGTGAGTGTGGCTTGGACAAGTACCTGTACCAAATCTGCTTGGTGGTGCTTACCTATTCGAGGACCCAAGTATGGCACCAGATCCTGCGTATCTTTTGAAACAAGGTTTGCATATCGATTGAAACATGAGAGAGTTGTGTTCATTCTAGAAATCCAATCTCAAACCGACACTTTTTTTCTCCCATGTACAACATTTGAATCTCGCAATCCGACGCCTACCGAGATTGCTCAACTTACAGCAGTTCGGGGGACGCCAACCGGTACAACAGTATCATGTGTGGCGGCTCTCCATCACCTGTAGTCCCCTTGCATCTGTACATGTACCGATAAGTTACCTTTGACGATGATGCTCTGGGTGTGGCTTATCTACTCACCTCAGCCACAATGTCCCCATTCGCTCACTCACTTACTCATTCATTCTTTCACTCATTCACTCACTCATCCACCACACAGATGACTTTGGCGATAAGCCTGTTCTTCAGTTTTGGCTGTATGATGAGCACCATTCTCGAGCAACTTGCCGAGTCTATCACCAATGCCATTAAGTTCTTGAACTACAGCATTACATGGCCGTCAGCGTATCTGGCCTCGTTCAATTCCAACAACCTCTTCGACGTTGCCCGTCTGTCGCAGAACACGCCACTATCTCTGTCAGACGCTGCACACAAGTAGCCATACTCGACACCGCTGGCCGGTGCGACACCATTGAAATCGAGCACCCGCCAGTATCTCCGTCACGACGTTTTGCGTCCACGACTCTGGCTTCCCCCTCTACAACGTCCTACAGCTTGACATTGAACGAATTCTCCCTCGAAAGCCCATTCTTTGGCCGTCAAGTCCGCTGACAAGGGTCGTGTAGAATTGATCCAGGTTGTATCGCACAGAGGCTTTCAGTTGACTGATCTGCCGACAGTGTAATAGTTGTGATACGGGTGCGCAAAACGGTGCGAGAAACGCCTCCAATCTCCACGCTGTCTATTCGGATGCCTCCAGAGTACTTGCTCAATTTCCAAGAGCGATGTATATTGACAGTAACGGCACTATCCCGTAAGACTACAGTTGCTATCCTACCTGCGCCCGCGATGGCGACAACGTTGTCCGATGCAACAGTCACAGTCACATTCTCAAGCACCGTATGAGAACTGCTTGTGTTGCTCCTACCAACCTCATTAGCATGCACTCCTTTGTTGATGTCATGCACAGAATAGCCAACCTGTAGACAGCGCCAACAAGTCAAGCTTGATTTGACCATGTGCAGGCCAACCTCCTCGCAGCTCCGCCACGCCCAGGCTGTCCCTGTCCACGCGAGTCGTGGTAGCAAACTCTCCTCCTCGCACAACCCCACCCAGACATGCATCTGTCTCGACCCAGACTTGAACGAACATATGATTCGTCTCACTGCACGTGCTGCGTTCGAAGGAAAGCACGACACATGGCGGCATCCGAGGTCCAAGACGTGGACCTGGCCGCAACACACCACCAAACAGCCAGCACAGCGGTCGCCGTGTCTAGCGTCAGGCACTGCTGCACGCAGAACAGCACGTTCAAGGGCTTTCGCGTGTCCATCCAGCACTCTACAAAACTCGCTCACACAAAGTCCACCTACCAGCGGTCAAAATGAGCGCCGTAAAAGTGCCGTCGCAAGAATGGTCACGTCCACGAGCACGGTGAGGCTGATTCGGCTCGCCGCCAGGATGACGATTGCAGGCACATTCTCGAATAGCAATTGTTTCAAGAGCAGCGAAGAGTCAAAGTAGTCAAAGAGACGAGGTCCGATGGAGTTGTCGAGGCTGTCCACGGTGCGTAAAGTGTATGCTGCGCATGACTGACAACCCACAGAATGAAAGTGGTCGATTGACGCTGTGAGGAGCTTTAGAGTCTCTTTGACGGTGATGAAAGAGAGAATCTCGACCTGCAGTTCAATAGTTCCTGTAGCCGAGGAAAGATGCGGCCCGGTGCGGCGGCGCTGCAGGATGCACTGATTGGGCATCAATCGTACCATTTGTCGGGCGCGGTAATGGAATGCATATGCGCGTTCATTGGGCAAATTTGCATTACCTTTGACCAGCGTATACATTGGTACGCATGGGGGCTGAGAAGCGTTGCCGATGTTGAGGGCTTATTACTCTCATCATGGGGCAGCATGGTGTAATTCAAACTCGAGTGGCAGGAGTCTCTCTCTACTCATATGCAGTGGGTGTGCGCAAGAAAATCACAGCTTGAATTCAACTTATATAAAAACAATGCTCGGTAGTATGCTCTCATCAAAATTCATCAATATTCGTCAAGTTTTGGCGTTCATCCATCACTCTCATACTCGCTCTCGTCTGCTGCCCCATCACTCGCCATGTCGCCGTGAATAGCATACAGCGCTCGAATCCACGCATCAATCGCATCACGCGCCTGCTTGTTCTCCTCGGCGGGCTTGGCATCCAGCTGCTCGCGCAGCCTCTCGTACGCCTCAATCATGACCCAGATCTGCAGACCGCCGACGGCTTTTGGCCGCCCGCTGCCGGATTGGTCGGCAAAAAAGGCCGTCGACAGCTCCTTGGTCAGCAGCTCGATGCCAATCTGGAACCGCAGCGACGCCAGAGCTGGCAGCTCCTCCGAGCCCTCGTCGCTCGTCTCGCCGGCTGGTGGTGGTGGTGGCGGCGGCGAGCTCGAGGGCGTCAGGGACGGGCAGCTGCCGAGGTTGGTGGTGTCTGGCTCCGAGCCCAGCAGCGTTCCTTCCGAGGACACGGAAGATGAGGAGCGGTGGTGATTGTGATGGGAAGCACTGAGAAGACGGCCATCTCGGCAGTCTTTGTCCTGTTCGTCTGGCAGCTCGACAATGTCCGGACTCATCAAGTATAAAGGGTCAATCTTGGGTACATCGGGTACGTTTGTTTCCGGGTACACGGCCAGCTCGCGATATTCCCGCGCGATAGTGCTGACGCTGGACATTCGGTTGACTCCATCCATGTTGCCATTTCGGGGAGGGAGCCTGTTCCGATTTCGTTGTGCCGCTTCCAGCTGGCCAATATGGTGAACGGGCGTCTTGGCTCTACGTCTCACCGTCGCGAGAGGAAACACTGGAGTGGCTCGCATAACTGGTGAGGTAGCGGGTGACTGCTCGGCGGCCATCTCACCGTCTGCGGAGCGGTAGTTGACAGCTGCCAATTCGGGAATGGGTGGCGGAGGCGGCGCCCGGTTCGGTGCGGGCACGACCGGTGCGGCGGTGCAGCATTGCAGCACGGCATTCCTCAGCAGCGGTTTTCGCTGTATGCTGGCGGCGGCGCTGCGCGGCCGCGAAAGAGCCGTCGCGCTCTTGGGCAGCGTCATCTCCAGGTCCTGCCACAGCTTGGGGTCGTCCACGCGGCGGGACACGGGCCGGGGCGATGCCGCTTTCCGACGAGGATCGCCCAGCGCGCCCATCTGTTCGCCGGCCAGCAGGATGAGCGTTGACAGGTCGTGCCCCGTGGCCCTGTAGTCCTTGGCCGTGCCGTGCGCCGTCGGGCTCCTGGCCCCGGGCCAGTACTTTTGCAGTTTGGTCCTCGACGGCTTCGAGCTGCCGAGGTTGTTCTTGCTCCGGCTGGTCAGGCTGCCGAGGCCGAGGCTGTCGGTGAGGCTGATGAGCGAGCGTCGGCGGTCGCTCGAGGGCGTGTAAGTGGTTTCCGGCAGGGCGCCGGGTGGAGAGCCGGGGATGTACAGCGAAAGACGCTGTCGCTGAGACATGGTCGTGATTTATTTTTACTGTGCTGCGATGATTCGAAAGGGCAATTCGAAATGGAAAAGGGAGGAAGAGGGGATAACATGAGAATGGGCTACGCCTGGAGATACGGCGAATTCTAATAATACGAGAAGTTGAATGCTTGTCGTCGTCGTCACTCAAGCGCTGATCCAAGCCACAAGCCAAAAATAGAGTGAGTGGCTGACGCTGCACCGCCTCAGTCGAGACAGCACCCAAAAGGCTGCCTCGTTCCGCCGTCTTTTCGCAAGACAATGCGGCAGATGCTTGTCAAAAGAACAATGTTGTCTTGAAATATGCGTCTGCTACAGTAGTTTGTCTGTGCATTCCATGTTTGATGATCTTTTCTTGATTCTGATGCATTTACATTGGTAACTGATGATAGGCTCAAGGCCTTTGCAAGGCAATGCTAGTTACATACCAAGCCTCAACGGAGGCTCCGCCTGGCTAAGCCTCCCCAAAACCTGGTTGATCAGCATTGAGAATGTGGACGAAACGCCAACGTCACGCCCGGCGAGAGAGGTACTGGTACAGGATTGCGCTGCCATGGACTGTCTTTGGAGTCTGGAAGGAATCCCTATCGACGCCGCTGATATCACAGCTCGTGCTCCAAGGCACGTCCTAATTTATCGTCCAGGTATCATGGCTTGTACTATTGTTGTGCCGTCGCTGACTTCCAAGCCGGTGCCGGCCTGGAGTGTACACCATCTTTGTGTCAGGCAGGTCTCGCTTGAACATGAACAAGTCCCGTTCCCTTGATACTGGTGACGTGCGTTTTACTCGTCAGGCTTGATAGGCAAAAACTGGTTGCTTCCGGCGTTTAGGCAAAGAACCAGTTAGTATGCTAGCTAACAGCCGTGCCTGGGCTACCGTTCATCAACATCCAACCGTAGTGTTACGTTGTGGCCGACTGGGTAGAAATGCACGAAGGGACGTACAGGCTAATTGGGCTTCGGTGTTGGAAAATGCAATACTACAAATCCAGCCACGGACAGCATAACATCAGGGCCAGGGAAATGAACAAAACAGGAACTTCAAGTCCTTGACGCCAAAAGAACCCCAACTTGTGCAAGAAACCAACTTCATTACAAGAAACCCAAGTTTATTTCGCAGAAAACCAGCGCGAATCGTCGACAATGATACTGGCAACAGCGTACCCTGTACCATGACAAACTATTTTCCAATGTCGAATCGAGCGCGGGCGCGCACATGGCACATGGCAGATGGCCAGTCTATCTTTAGAGTTTCGGGGCTGTGCAGTTTTATTATGGAAACAGCAATTAATGGAAGACACCATCAAGATTCAAGAAGCCTGCTTGCCAGCCCTCTTTTCGTTTTGAAACCATCGCTTCCGCCTTGATGGAGCCGCATGAATTGGCGCGAGCCGAGCAGCACAGAATACAATGACCGCTAATGACAGGCCCCGAGGCCCGAGGCTGAGAGTACATACATAGTTACTCAGCGCAGCGAGTCAGCGACTCGCTCAACACGGGGTGGCCTGTGTGACTCTCAAGTCCGTGTTTGGGCGGGACCATCCGCATAGTCGACAAGCCCAAGTCTTCAGTCTGCTTGAGATAGCCTTTTTTAGGAACACACAGGTAATTACTGTTCGAGATAGGCCGACGACGGCAGGCGGCCCGACACCAAACAAGCTAGTCCGAGCGCCTGCTAGAAAACAGACAATTCGCAGCTCTGCCGTGCCCTGCTCCTGTAATAATACGACAAGTTGTCTCAGTTGTCTTGCCACGCAACCACGGCGGCTAAATAGTTGTGTGTGTGTGTGTGTGTGTGTGTGTGTGTGTGTGTGTGTGTCGCCTGCCACCTGCATGGTCAGGCACAAGTACCTCGACTTTCTACTTAATTACTTGCACATGCTTGCCTTGTTTCTGCAAGAGAAATACGACAAAAACTGGCTCGTGGCAATCTATTTAAATTGACTTGGAGATAAGATGCAGGGCTGGCATCAAATTGTCCGGGACCCGATTTGCCGCATCTCCGGATTGACCTTGATATGTATCAGCAAAGACAATGCAACGTCGTTGCTCCTGCACTAGTTAGTTAACTAGCAGCAAAAGCACAGTCTTGGCTTCCTGCAGCTCCTGCAGCTTCTGCAAGTTACAAAAAAAAAAACGAAGCAAAAGGGGGTTGGGGGGCCCACATGGGG